>JAJIBD010010573.1:0-74350 GCA_021461705.1 Cryptotis parvus
ACGGAGATTTGGGCTCCGCCCTTTCCTTCTCCTCCATGCCAGCTGCCCCAGAAGAGAGACTCACCCACCAGACCCTCAGCTCCATTTGCGCATGGCAGCTCTGCAGCTGTGCGATATTCTTAAATAATACTGATTTTAGGATAAGATCCTTCCCAGGATCTTTCACATGTATGCACTGTATACAATTGTAGACAGGGTTCTAACTGCTACCCGTCATCCCAGTAAGCCTAGCAAAAAGCCAGAGCAACTCACACATCACCTGGTCAGTCATTCTCAACATCCAAACTCCATAGTTCCTCAGAGCTCCATCCAAGAAAAAACCTGGTCTTTCCCCTTTAAGTTTTATCAGTAAATGCTCAAGATGAGAGCCTTCTACTGAGAGTATACCACCTACACGGCAGAGCCCTGGAAAGCTGTGTTTTATTTGTTATGCCAAAAACTAGTAACAATTATGGACCTCAATTCCATGACCTGAAGAGTGGTTTGAGGCTCTTCCTGTCCCTGGAGCAAGCAGATGCTTTGCGCTACACTTGCTTGTGACAGGACGTATGGAGATGTTACTGGTGCCCTCTCGAGCAGATTGATGAACAATGGGGAAGACAGTGATACAGTGATACAGTGATGCTTTGCACAGGGGTTAGATCCTTAATAATGCCTGACCCTTAACCCTTAACAGCATCACCACGTGTAGTCCTGGCATCCCCTCCAACAGCATTCTTTTCTTGTGATATTTTGGCATCATCACAGCTACACATTCTTCAAAGGGCGGCGTCACGTAACCTTCCCTGAGTATGTAACATCCACATCTTCAACTCTGCTTTTAAATATCTCCCAGACACAGGAAAGAAGTTTAAAGCCAATCACTGCTTAGTTATTAAGATTAAGTTTAACTAGAAGATAAGAATATTTCCAAAAGTATAACTGAGTCTAACTTTCAAGAAGAGAAAGAATTTTTATTCCAATAGGATTGGCTGAGCATACCCCAGATAGTCCTCAATAATCAGAAGGTAGCACAAGAATACTGGATAATTGATGGTATTTTGCATAGAACATGAGAAAGTCACTGAAGGTTGCAAAAATAAAAATGTGATAGCACCTCACAAAAAAATTCTTCCTGTACAGTTCTTCAAGTGACCAAGACTCACCAATATAAATGTTCTTCCAACTAGAAAACACAAATACACAAAACACAAATGTGGATCTAGAGCATAAGCAAGACATCTTAGTAATGATTCTTCATTGTCAAGCACTCCATATTCACCACTCTCCAAGCTATCGTTTGCATTCTACTTTTGATAAGACTGTCTACTACTGTCTTATCAAAGCCACATTATAATTTATTACAAAGATTAGCTGACCAATAACCAACTATATCATTTTTCTCCAAAATACCTCCCATATCCATCACTTTCTTTCAAATCATTAAAATACATCTTCTCCTATCACACCATAAACTCACCATCTTAAAGGAACCATTCAGAATTCCTGCTGGATTTGGAAGTGGGATAGTCAACGTATTTCAGTGGGACCAAACTCCCAGGACTACAATTGTTTCCTTAGGGTAAATGGTGGAAAATGCCTTACCTACACCCTCCTTTATTTAGAGTACCCTTTTATTACTTTTTCCAGTTTAAAAGTTATCTGTCTATACCTGCTATGCAACTGAAGTCTTCTCACTCAATCTTTATCCTACTCTTAATGGGTTTCTTTTTTTTAGACATATTTATTTTTTTATTTTTTAAGTATTTTATTATACCACCGTGAGATATACAAATAAAAAGATAAACAATTAAAAAAGTTCATATTTGGGTTTTGGTCATACAGTGTTCCAGCACCTGTCCCTCCACCAGTGCCCATCTCCCACCACCAACATCCCGGTTCCCTCCCCCTTCCCCAGCCCACCTCCATGGCAGGTTCTTTATTTCTTTCCCTTTCTCTCTCTTTCTCTTTTCCTTCCCTTCTAGACTATGGATTAAAGAACATACATTAAAAAAGTTGTCATGTGTATCCTCTTGCCTCTATTTAATGCACAGTTCTAGGTTGGCGTTAGTACCCTCAACAATTATTAGCACACTGTTCCATTTTTCTGTCTTACCTAACCTCTGACTCCCACACATTTGTGATAATTTCCACCTTTGACAAGACCTCCTGATATATGTTTCACTTGACCTTGGATATTGGTATCACCTCAAAAGAAACAGTGACTAAGATACAAAAGCAGTCCACAGAATGGGAAAGAATATTCACCAAATACGCATCTGATAAGGGGTTAATATCCAGGATATATCAGGCACTGGTAGAACTTTACAAGAAGAAAACAAACAACCCCATCAAAAAATGGGGAGAAGAAATGAACAGAAACTTCAGCAAGGGAAGAAATTCGAATGGCCAAAAAACATATGAAAAATGCTCATCATCACTAATCATCAGAGAGATGCAAATCAAAACAACAATGAGATACCACTTTATACCACAGAGACTGGCACATATTCAAAAGAGCAAGAACAACAAGTGCTGGCGTGGATGTGGGGGAAAAGGGGACACTCATTCATTGTTGGTGGGAATGCCGGCTGGTACAGCCTTTCTGGAAAACAATATGGACTTTCCTCCAAAGACTAGAAATTGAACTCCCATTTGACCCAGCCATACCACTCCTGGGAATCTACTCTGGGAAACCAAAAATACGCCAGCGGAAACACCATCCCTACTTTTATGTTCATAGCAGCATTATTCACAATAGCCAGAATCTGGAAGCAACCAGAGTGCCCGAAAATCGATGACTGGGTAAAGAAGCTCTGGTACATCTACACAATGGAATACTATGCAGCTGTTAGGAAAAATGAAGTTATAAAATTTGCCTTAATGGGTTTCTTGATGTACATATTCACTTCAATATGAAATCTCTGCCAAGAAACTCCCAATACCAACCTCCTCCAAGAACTCTTCAACAAGGAGAGGTAATGTTCTTCCAAATGCACTTAAGCTAAATTTTTTCAGTTTCTCTTCAGTAAATTTATAGTATAATTATATAATCTTTTGATTTATGAATTTTCTTTTTGTTTTCTGAATATTGCTGATTTTATATATATGTAGTATAGAATCTCCCTGAGTGAGTCCCCTTAATATGGAGGGCAGAAGGAGCATGAGAATGGGGGGGTTCCCAGGGGCTGCTCCCCAGGATTGATGTGGGGGAGCTGTGGGAGGGCCCAGATGGAGCTCGCACCCAGGACCCAGGCTCAGATGCCAGGCCTAGAAAAATTAGGAAATTTTTTTTTCCTAATTTTTGCCTTTCTTCAGAGGAATCTTTTGCCTTTCTGGTGATGGGGAGTGGCACTTTCCTTTTTGCCCTTATTCTTTTGGGCCCTCAAGCAGTGTTCTGGGGTCTGTCAGTGTCCCTGGCCATCTTGGCCTCCCAGGTCAGTTCAGCACAAGGGCCTGAGGACACACAGCTGTGTCCAGAGATGCTGGGGGGCTGCGTGGTCACAGGAGTCGGACCAGACAGCCATGCCCAGGTCCTCGCCTACCACTCTAGTGGTGTTTCTTTAAGAAATGTCTTTGGATCAATAGCACAACCAATAGGATATTTGTCTTTCACACATCGGTCCTGGGTTCAATTCCCAGCATCCCATATGGTCCCTTGAGCACTTGCAGGAGTAAAAGTCTTGGAAGAAGGCTCAGTGCTCTCTAGGTATTAATGTAAGTCACCTTAATTCCATGTTTGTGAGTTTGCTAAAGCTCAACATGGTTGGACCAATTTTAGCCCAATATGGTTGGGCTCCGCATGGCAGAGCTTGGCAAGCTAGCCCTGTCGTATCTGATATGCAAAATACCAGTAACAATTATAGACCTCATTCCCATGACCTGATGGAATGGTTTGAGGCTCTTTATGTTCCTAGAGCAAGTAGATGCCCTTGGGCTCTACAAGCATGAAGAGAGGACATATGGAGATATTACTGGTGCCCATTCAAGCAATTCGAGATGAATGGGAAGACAATAATTCAGTGATACAGTAGTTTAGCATATAATAGTAGATTACATATATTATAGCAAGAAATTGTATGATTGTATGATTATAAATATATATATTATAACAAGAAATTGTAGTATGAAAATATGGAATTTGGACACTAAAAACTAAATATTTTTAGTTCCTAAAAATATTTAGGAACTTGGGACATGGGGACTTTAGTCTCTTTTTCTTTGAATTTTGCATAAATGTCTTTGCAGATAGCCCAGGACATGATTTATGCAAACATTTATTGTTTCTTTGGACAAGAAGAAAAACCTACCTGCCCAGGCTTTTGCTGAGGTGCTGCACCAGGAGGAATTTCAGGATGGGATGGGGCCTGGAGGTCCAGCCCTTGAGATTGGGGATGAACCACATCAGACATCAGACTAGAGGAAATGGCCAGAGACTTGGGTCGCGTAGCTGGGGTGCCCATCCCCACTGTCGGAGTTTCTTCACCTTTTCTGATTGTAGCTTCATTCTCCCTTCGGAGTCCACAATAAAGACATATTCAGCTTTAAAGAGGTCACTTTGCTGCATTCCTTGATATTTGTTTGCTTTCTTTTCCCTTTCTTGTGAAGTCTTTTCACTGACGTCCGTAGGATAAAGCGATGTTCCTTTGTCTCTTTTCTGCTTGCTCTCAGCATTCAAGGTCAAATATTCATTGGAATTAGACTGCAATAAACATAGAGACATAAAAGCCTTGACATGGGTTTGATAAATGCTTATTTTCTACATATATATCTGAAAGCTTAATCTGTTTGTAATCTCCAAGGATATAAGTTTTTTGTTTTTTCTCTGTTATATGTGGAATATAAGGAAATATAGTAAAGAGAATAACAAATGGCCAAAGGCAATAGAACCTGAGAAATGGTCTACAGAACCAGAGTTTAGAATATTGGAGAGTTTCAAGTAGGGACCCCGAGGCAATAGTGGAAAGAAAGACATTTTGGTTGACTGTGTGGTTTTGGAATGTTGTATGTTTGAAACTCTCATATTAACAGCATTGCAACTTACAGTGCATAAAATTCTATGAAAAATCAGATTTTCTTTAAAGACAACGGTTTTATCTGAACTATCTGTTCATTCCTAAGCACAAACAATTTAGGGTCCATAATGGCAGAAAACATTTCTGCTTTAAAACAAATCATGATATGATTTTTTTTTGGTATGCCACCTGCATGGCAAGCCTGGCAAGCTGTCCTGTTTTATTTGATATGCCAAATACCAGTAACAATTATATTAGTTCATTCCCATGACCTAATATAATGGTTTGAGGCTCTTTATGTTCCTGGAGCGAGCAGATGCCCTTGGGCTCTATTAGCATGAGACAGGACATATGGGGATATTACTGGTGCCTGCTCTAGCAAATAGATGATCAACGGGAGGATAGTGATATGATTTTTATACAAAAATAACAATTTTTATAAGGACATTTGTTACATAAATAGGAAATGGTCAAGAATTTAGTTAAAAGTCAAGCAAAAAGTAATATACTGCGTAAGTAAGGGAAAGGGACATTTTGTTAAAAGGTTCTATATTTTCTGAAAGTTTAAAATAAAATATAAAATCAGAACAAAATACATTAACATTCAGAAAAAATCTAAACCAATTAGGAATAAAGGTTGAGGAAAAGATGTGGAGATTGAAGAATAAGATAATAAAAAGAAAAGAAGGTAGAAGAGGTAAAAGTGGTCATAAAAAGGTAAATACATTTTATGCAAAGACCTTTTACTGTTATGCTATTTTGTATTTATAATCCTAAATTTTTAAATCTTTTCCCATCTAGTTTTCTATGAATGCACAGAAATTTTACAAGTCAAAAGCAAACCAAGTTTCTCAGCTATCAAAAAATCTTTTCTACATTTCTTCCTAAAAAAATCATTTTTCTTAATTGTATAAAAAGATTCCGTGTTTCTTTTCAAGGTTTTGAAAATAATTCTAGGGGCTGGAGTGATAGGACAGCGGATACGGCATTTGCCTTACAAACAGACAGTCCGGGTTCAATCCCCGGCATCCCAGAAGTCCCTCAAGTACTACCAGGAGTAATTCCTGAGTGCAGAGCCAGGATTAACCCCTGAGCATAGCAGAGAGAGACCAAAAAGCAAAAAAAGAAAGAAAGAAAGAAAGAAAGAAAGAAAAGAAAGAAAGAAAGAAAGAAAGAAAGAAAGAAAGAAAGAAAGAAAGAAAGAAAGAAAGAAAGAAAGAAAGAAAGAAAGAAAGAAAGAAAGAAAGAAAGAAAGAAAGAAAGAAAGAAAGAAAGAAAGAAAGAAAGAAAGAAAGAAAGAAAGAAAGAAAGAAAGAAAGAAAGAAAGGAAAGAAAACAATTCTATGATTGCTATTTTCTTTGTAAATTTTCTTTAAGTTTCAAGTTACTTCAAAATACTAAATTAAGGGAAGACATTAAAGAGAGTAAAATAGATTTCAAATGTAGCAGTCAATTTAATATGTGCTGTGTATATGTGCATGGGCTATATATGTGAAGATTGTATGTACTTAGATACAACTAAACTAAGTAGTTTATTTTATACATCATTATGTGTTTTTTCAGCTGATGATATAATCAATACAAAACTCAAATGGTCTCTGATTAGGAATTTTCTGAAAATATTATTTCAAATAAAAAATAAGTTATAACACTATACAGTAGTGAAAAACTCAAAACTTAATAAGAGAAAAGTAAAAAGAGAGCTTGCTTAATATATAAAGTAACTAAAATACACTTGTTTGAGAAAACAATGATTAGCAGTCTAAAAGAAAACAATCTCTTACTAGTGTAAATTAATAATCTGAAAAGACCCACAGGTTCTCCAGAGGGGGAAAATGAGCCTACCTCCCACCTAAATAGAGTCCCGGCATCCTAAAACCTCCACATTCCAAAATAGCCACCATGTTCGAGGCTGTACTCCACAACTCAGATGAACACTATCCAGAAATTAATATGTTGAAAAAGTCAGGGATGAGGGTTTTGGAGTGAAATTTCCAGCTTTCTCTGACTGGGAATGGGCTATCTCTCCACCATTTTTCTGTTCTTCTGGAAGGCCCGGCAGTCATAGTTATGCCCCAAAGTCACCACCAGTTAAAAATATAACTCCAGCTTCACCACCCTGTTAAAAATTTTGTTATTTCTAAAGCATGGGACATCTCAAACTCTACAACACTGATAAACTGAGTAGCACACCAGACTCGATGGGATATTTCAATACAATCTTCCATCTGGCTCAAGATCATAAAGTTCCCTCACTCACATCTTTATTTATAATAAAACAGTACTAAAGACAAAGTCATTTTCACCCCAAACTTAATTATTAGAACAAATTATTTTCTAATTTTTTAACTTCTATTTTTAGTTCTGGTACCTTCCTTTTTAGATAGTTATAATTACAGTATAATATACTGTGATAATATAGTAAATATAATGTAATAATATATTACAGTTTAAAAATCTATAGTCTGATAAATATTTAGAGGGTAGCAATAAATCAAAATATATGACATATATTATACTGTAATATATTATTGCAATATATTACTATGCAGTATATTATTATACTGCCCCTCCTTTATATAGTTATTACAGTTTAGTATAATGTATTTTATCACAATAGTATAAGGTTAACTTTTTCTAAAATATTACACAATTATTATAACTTTGCTATGGTATCCTGCTCTTTTATGTTAGATATTAGGCAGTTATTTTTTTCCATTTTCCTAAAACATGTATTTTTCTTTTATATTATTTCCAGAGGATGCATTTTCAAAAGTTCCATTATTGAAAGATTATTAATAGTTTTATGCTATGGGTGAGGCCTTTAGACCAAACAAGCACACATTCACAAAACTAACATCAAAGTGTATGCATACAGCATATTTACAAACTACCCCCAAAGTTAGGTATTGCATTTTGCTTTTGTTTGGGGGCAACACTCAGTTATGTTCAGAACTTACTCCTGCATCTGTGCTCAGGGTTCACTTGAGGTTGTGCTCAAAGGACATATTGAACCAGGGTTGGCCATGTGGAAGGCAAACACCTAACTCCAGTCATTTTCCTCCAGCCCCAATCTTATATTTTTTGTTCATTATAAGTTTAAAATGCAAAATATCTTGGTCTTAGCATGATAAAATGATTTATAAGAAGAGGAGGTGCCAGAAGGCAAACTGCGTTATGTGAATAGCAAACAATGGATGCCTGCTGACTAGAAAGGGTTGAGAGTAACATATTAGATTGTGGGGTTTGATGACATTTAATTCTCTATTTTGGGAAATGGAGGTGACTGTCAGGATCAAGCCCAGAGCCTCACACAGGCAAAGCAGGAGTCCTACCACTGAGCTACAGTCACAGCCCAACGACAGTGATGACATTTAGGCTCCTGTTATATAAATGTATTTTTACTCAACCTTGCACTTAACAGCCATCTCACTTTAGGCTGACTAAATAAGTATTCACACAAATTTCTGAGTCATTATTTATGGATACTTTAGTGATGGTTTAGTGCTAATGGCTTGGTAGGGAAAAAAAAAAAAAAGAATCCTACCCTAGTTACAGTTTCTGGATTCTTATCACTTGGTTCCTCAGGAATTTTAACAAGAAATTTAGAGGTGTCAGTCAACTGAGAGTGGGTTGGTAGTCTTCTGACAGTGGGGACAAATGTGAAGATCAGAGGTTTGGCTTCAGAATCACCAGAAGAGACCTATGAGACATTAATAAATTAGACTTTCAATCTTGTCAGAGGTTTATCTTGACTTTATTCTCTATAAACCATGATATTTATCTCATTTATTTTGATAAATTGCCTATTGTCTGCTGCTCGTGTGAATGGTTGCCAAAGAAAACAACCATAAAAATAGTCATAGTGTAGCTTTTTTTTTAAATGATATCATTTATCAGAGAAAGCTATGCAGCCCCAGGAAGATGCTGTTTTAGAGGGTGGCAATAAAACAGCAGGTTGACAAGTTGATCTGCTGGAATATTATGAGGCATCTCTACCTCAGTCATCACAAACACAGCATCTGGTCTCTTTCAAAATTGATGTTTATCCATTTTACCCTGGGTTAGCAGGTTCAATTTGATTCATAATCACCAACCAAGCAAGAAACTTCCAACATTTATCATTAAATAGAATGCTAAAATATGGATTCAAATTGGGGGAAAAATATGCGTTCTGGATACCAGAATACTAATGGCTCCTCTCAAAGATGTATAGGATATACCTTTTATTCAACCACTTTTTATCCATCCAAAAATGATACTAAGTACTTGCTATATGCTAGGAATGCCTTACTAATACGAAAATCTCTATGAAAGGCAAGAGCTTAACTTTAAGTATTAAGTGAAGAGGGAGATAGGATAAGAATATCCCAGAGCAGACTGAGAAAACTGGGGGCCAAAGAAAGAAGCAGCAGTGGCATCTACATCAAGCTTGGATTTTATTCACTCACAAAAGAGAAGCATAATTGTACTGTTGGCTGGAAACGGATATATATACATTAGAATATTACGTAAATAATTTTGGTTGTGAAATAATAGAAACAAGGAAAAAGAGACACCTTGTTCTCTTCAGAAACACAAAGGCAACCAACTAAGAACTCCTGAGAAGGGAAGAAGGGAAAATGGGGCTGTAGACTGCACTTTGCAATTTTGGATGAGATGGTAGTAGGGAGGTTGGGAGTAGCCACAGAGGGAAATAGAGTCAACAAAGCGCATCCGTTGGCACTGTGACGGGATAGGTTTAGATTCTACACTCAGGAAAATAACCAATAAAGACAAATAGTCTGGGAATTTCTTTTTCCTTTACCATTATTATTTACTTTCCATATCACTTTAGAATTTCAACTTCAATATTCCTTAGATCTCACCAGAATAAAAATCTATGGGTTCTTCCAACATTGTTTTCCATGTTTAAAACAGAACAAGACAGCAGCAATATTCAAGTTGATGTGATTACTTTCATGCAATGCACCATGTGCCTCACCATCTCTCATATATCATCTCTGTTTAAATAAATCGCAGTCTTCATTAAATCTAACCCTAGCTACCCAACACCTGTGCCACAGACATAATGTGAATTGGGAAAATCACATTACCATATTTCGTGTTCACTTCAAATGCATTGCTCTAAGCATCAAGCAAGTTCTTCAGTGCTGCTTTGTAGTTGTAATTTCAAAACCCACTCACTCTGTTATTCACCTAAAAATCTCATACATTTTGCCTCAATTTTCCCCTTTCTCATTATAAACTGCTAGCATGAAATTTACTTGCCACCTACCATTGAAGTAATCATAAAATAAATCCCCCAAACAATATAATAACAAAAAGTGAAGTCCCTCTGTAACATAGGTAGAACTGAAGAGTATCAGATTAAGTCAAATAAACATAGGAAGAAAGCCAAGCACTGGATAATTTCACTCATCTGTAGAAAAAACACAAGGGAATAATATATAGTACAGAATGGTGAAAAATATTTAGCCTTGGATTACAAAACTCAGATTACCAAACAGTGGGGTAAGGGGAGGAATGAAATGGTGGGTTAGAGTTGACACAAGAACAGTGACAGAGAGTCTTGGGCACTTTGGTGGTGGTGAGACACAGTAACTTTTGTACATCAGTACTATAAATGTGTACACTATTTCAACCATGTTACTAAACTACGGTGAAAATATTAATTTTTATAAATATTAATTGTGAAAATTGATAAAAAAATTTTACCAATTTTTAATTGGTAAAAAGAGAGAATGCAGATGGTCCCATCACTACATGTACTCAATCACATGCATCTTTATTTCTATCTATGACCTCAGTTAGTGCTATTCTGCATCATCTGAAGCTAGCTAGCCCTCACGTAAACATTTTGACTTCTCTCTTTTCTTTTTTAGGTCACACCTAAAGGGATTACTCCTGGCTCTTCGCTCAGGAATTACTACTGGCAGTGCTTGGGGAAACATATAGGATGCTGGTGATCGAACCCAGGTTGGCCACATGCAAGGCAAATGCCCTACCCACTGTGCTATCACTCTGGCCCCAGTTTAATTCATCAACAATTGTCTAATCAGATACCTGTTAATATCAGGCTATATTCCTAGCAGTTGGCGATATAATTGTGAACTAAAATATACCTAGTAAAATTCAAAATATAATGCAGGGGGACAAAAAATGAAATAAATATTAAAGACTATATAGCATTTTCAGTTGTAATAGTGCTGGGGAGGTAGCCAGGGATGAGAGGCACATGTTTATGTGTTTGTTTTTTAATATTTTATTATAACACCATGAGATGTACAATTACAAAGAAGTTCATGCTTGGATTTCGGTCATATAGTATTCCACAACCATCCCTCCACCAGTGCCCATTTCAAACCACCAATGCCCCAATTCCCTCCTGCCTCCCCTAGCCTGCCTCTATGGAAGGTTTTTATAGCTTTTCTCTCTTTCTCTTTCTCTCTCTTTTTTCTCTCTTTCTTCTCTTATGCATTATGGACTGCAATACAAACATTTAGAGGTTATCATTTGTATCTATTTGCTTATATTCAATGCTCAGTTCTAGGCTGGTATTAGCACTCGACAATTATTAGCACACTGTTCCCTTCTCTCTCATATCTAACCTCTGATTCCCACATGTTTGTGGTAGATTCCACCTTTGACAAGACCTCCAGATCATGTTTTACCAGACCTTGGATATTGGTATCATACTAGATATATATAGTATATTATATAGTATATATACAGTATATATATCATATCTATATATAGATATGATACCATTATCCCTACTATATAGTATATATGGATATACTACATATATCCATAATATATTATACATATACTATAAGTGTATATACCATATATACTAATACTATATATTATATATGGATGTAATATATAGCATACTATATATACTTATATAGTGTATATACAGTATATATATGTATATATATAGTAGACTAGAGCCTTTACCCACTGGATTCCATGGGACATCAAAAGATCACGTGGTCGCCTACCTACAAGATGGTCAGACATCTTCATCAAGACCATGAACGAATGGTTTGAGGCTCTTTGTACTCCTGAAGCAACCAGATGCCATTGGGCTACACTGGCATGTTGATAGGGTCAAATGGAAATGTTACTGGTTCCCGCTCGAGCAAATCGGATGATGTCAAATGGGATGTCAAGTGATCAAGTGATCAAGCGAGTATATATACTACATATAGTATGATATATATATATATATATATATATATATATATACACAAATATATATTATATAGTGTATATACGACAGCAGAGCCTCACAACAACCAGATGACCCTCCCAAACTCCATGAGGGCTGCCATTTTCCACATCTGGACTTCCCTGTCATCAGAACTCCACCCAACAGACGAGCCTATCACAGCCCAGATAATCGACACCCATCCTGCAGCAGTTTTTTTTCAATCTGGCCCAGGTATGCTGATCCAGAGACTGACAGACATGGTGAAGAGCTGCTATTTGCTCTCTCTGTGCCCAGCTGCTCACGAGGTGCCCAGGAGGAATGGCAGGTTCCAGCCCTAGTCCGCCGCCAACCCAGCAGAGCCTCGCAACAAGTCAGGCGACCCCTCCACTCCATGAGGGCCGCCATTTTCCACATCCAGACTTCCCCCTCATCAGAATTCCACCCAGCAGATGAGCCTATCACAGCCCGGCTCGTGAGGCTGCAAGTGGCTGTGTGGTTCATCAATAAATGCTGTATTTAGAGGCGGCTACAAGAGTATGCCACTCACACAGCAAGCCTGGCAAGCTGCCCGTGTCATATTAGATATGCCAAATACCAGTAACAAATATATTAGGGCATTCCCATGACCTAATATAATGGTTTGAGGCTCTTTATGTTCCTGGAGCAAGCAGATGCCCTTGGACTCTACTAGCATGAGACAGGACATATGGAGATATTACTGGTGCCTGCTCAAGCAAATAGATCATGAATGGAAAGATATTGATAGTGATAGTGAAAGGAAATATCAGATAAAGCAGGGTTAGGGAAAAAGAAGTTTCACATGTCAAATACAAATTCAAGTGACAATATGGATATGGATGTCAGGTTGAGAGAATTGTCTGGTATAGAGATATAATTATAAGTGTTGTTAAGCTACATGTGCAAAATATGAGACTAAATCACCAAAGATTATGAAAAAATAGAAGAAAAGGTCTAAGGTTGAATCCTCCAGATCTACTGTTAAGTAATCTACCAACTGAGGAAGAAGTAGGAAAAGTGATTCAGGATTTTAGGGAAATGGATAAAAAGGTAGAACAACATAAACTGCAAGGTCAATAACAATTATCAATTTTTCCTAAGAAAAGATGCCTGGCTATAAGTATATGAAGGATAAGTCGACAATTCTAAGGGCCTATCCTAAAAACAAGTCCATGAATTCATAGTGAAGTGCTTTGTTTGACAGTCTGCCACTTCCCTTGGGAATACTCAACTGTCTTTCATGAAAACAGGAAAGATAAACTGTCACATTTATAGAACTGATGTTTGGAAGTAGTTCTGAAAGAAGGATGTTGAGGTGTAAAGAAATTGAGGGTACTAAGGAGAGTTATTTAAGGAAAATTATCAACCAGAGTTCAGTTTGGATAAAAAAAAGAAGAGTAAGCCAGATCCAGGGTATTGGCAGTCTCTGTGATCAGAAAACATTTGCTGTCATGAGCTACAGTATGTATTCATGAGTTTAGTATTTATAAACAGAGATATAGATGATTATAAGGTCAACATTTGATCTTCTGATTGAGTTCTAGAATAAAACAAATGGGTAAGATTTGGTGAAAGACAAGGACCAGTGATACAAGAATGTGGACCTGGCCATCCCTATGAAAACAAAAAGCCATGTGACAGTAAGTCTGGAATGGAGAGAGCTACATCACGGTTGCATAGCTGGGATAGAAGGGTCTCTGCCACAGGTAACTTGAGGCACAGATAATAGCTATATATTTTGTTTTGAACAGTAAACCAAACAAAGACAACTGAATATCATTGTAGGATATTTTTATCCCTCACCTAACTATACACCTGTTTAAACTTTTTGGTAACTAAAAAACTAAGACACCTACACCTTCTAGAAATAATATTATATATTGTATATATATATATATTCTTAAAGTGTCTAAAATACATAAATATATCCTTCCAAACCAACTATTACCCCAGTATTTAAAGTTATTTGCCATTTTTCTTCAATATTTGTTGGGAATGTTGGGGCTCTCCAAAAATATCAGCGACTGTAGGTTTCCCTGGTCATGCTTGGCACCTACAACCAACCACTCCAGTGATGAACAAAGGACCATGAGCCCAATTTAGAGAATTCAAATCTTTACTTTTTCCAACTTTACTCCACACACCAACTGCCACACACACCCTCCCCATCACACCGGCCAACAGCCTCACATACATACAGGACCCCTAAACTGCAAGAGATTAAATCCTATAAAAAGCTGGGGGCAGGGCATAACCAAAGGTAGAAACTGGCTTTGTTGCAAAAACCCCAGAGGGACCATGCCTGTATCAAGGTTTATTGAGATGCTAATGCAGAACACTGCTCCTCTCCCTCCAAGGTCAGCAAACAAGCATTTCAATATTAGTAGTTTTCTTGTTTCTGTATAAACACAGTAAAAGCGACAGACATAATAAATACACCAGAGATATATATAGGGTGATTTTTCATGGGAGATCACATCACATGATCCAAACTATGATCCCCATGCCAGATTGATCATTTCCATCATTCTCAGGGTTCTGTCTTCAACAACAAACTGCCTTGTTCTGAAAATCTTAAGTGTTCTGCTCTGCTGCAAGTCCATTCATGGCTTATATTATTACTTCATTCTGACCTTTTGGGTCAGCAAGGCTATTCTAAAAGTTATCCCATTTTGCTCTACCCCATGTCTGCAACAAGCCAGACGACCCCCCGACTCCATGAGGGCCTCCATTTTCCACATCTGGACTTCTCTCTCGTCAGAACTCCACCCAGCAGACCAGCCTATCACAGTCCGGCTCATTGAAATCCACCCTGCTGCAGTCTTTTTAATCCGGCCCAGGTATGCTGATCCAGAGACAGACATGGGGCAGAGCTGCTACTTGTTCTCCCTGTGCCCAGCCGCTCACAAGGAGCCCAGGAGAGATGGCAGGTTCTAGCCCTAGCCTGCCAGCCCAGCAGAGCCTTGCAACAAGCCAGACGACACCCCACTCCATGAGAGCCTCCATTTTCCACATCCGGACTTCTCTCTCGTCAGAACTCCACCCAGCAGACCAGCCTATCACAGTCCGGCTCGTGCAGCGCGCTTGCGCAGCGGTTCATCATTAAATGCTGGACTTAGAGATGACTGCAAGAGTATGCTACCTGCACGGCAGAGCCTGGCAAGCTACCCGTGTTGTATTTGATATGCCAAATACCAGTAACAATTATAGACCTCAATCCGGAATGGATTGAGGCTCTTTATGTTCCTGGAGCAAGCAGATGCCCTTGGGCTCTACTAGCATGAGACAGGACATATGGAGATGTTACTGGGACCCACTCGAGCAAATCGATGAACAACGGGAAGTCAGTGATACAGTGATACAGTGAGGTTTTTTTACCCAACTAATATGATGGATGGACAGTGGTATTAGCAAGAAAATCACTGAGGATAGTTCATACGCTAGAATTTCACTTTGGTAGTAAATAAATAAAATTATTTATGTTTAATATAGCTAATATAAATATTAAATATAAATCAATTATTTAATACTATATAGGAAATACTTTGCTAATCAAATAAGAGGTAAAAGTGTGACATAATATTCTGCAGCTTGATCTAATATCTCTCAATGTTGCCTATGGATCTATCCTATATTCTATACAAATAAATCTTATATACTAATATATTTAAGTTTTTAGTACATATGTCTGGCTATCATAACACTGTAACATAAACACCATTTTAAAAGTAAATGCCTTTACTTTTAAAAATACAAATAAACAATAAATATTTACTTTTAAAGTTTTCTATAATTTGTATAATTCAGTTAGTTAAATCTCTAAAATATAAATAGACTGCCATTGTTGAGATATAATAAAATATCGGCCTATAAAAGATTAATTTTTATTGTTTTAATGGATAAAATAGAACTATAAATGAAAACTTATGTTTCAATGAAGGTGTGTGAACATCAATTTCCTCAAAAAATTCTCTAAACATAACCATATGTTTACAATGAAAGTCAACTGAAAATAAAGAAAATTATTTCCTTCTGTTTCATTATTTCTATTTTTCTACAGAAATATGTATATCTTATATAAAAGTTCTTTAACAGTACAGGAGAATAAATCTAATTTTAGTTGAATCAATACATGACATCATTTAGAGTAACATAAAAAAAAGGAAAATCTAACAGAACAAAAAAGTTATTCATCTTTCTATGTTGCTGTTGGAGATCAGGAATCAATTTCTCTCCATACATATAACCTCAGAAGAACAACCACAAAGAGGGCAATAGTTCAGTATTTGCTTTTAAGCTAGCAGGACAATGTTGGCATGGGGCTCTTTTCATCGCCTTTACCTCGCATCCTCTAATCTTACCAAGGATTACAGATTTTTTTCTTTTTGTACAAAATTCCATTTGAGAAAAGATTTTAAACTACAGTAGCTACATCGCAGCATTTGGTTAGAGTCATGTGTTAGCAGAATGTTGGGTCTCTTGTTCAGAAAAGGAGAAAAAAAATGTTGCTGTTTACAGCATACTTGTTCCAATGAAGCCAGAAATGAATTGCTATGGTGATGAAAAATCCTTTACAACACAAAGCAGAAACAGATGCATGTTAATACCACTGCACTTGTTAAATGCCAATTAACACTTTAACTTGTCAATGCCGTTTAAAACACATCTTGGTCTCTATCCATGAAAAAACTATATGAATCATAGAAATTAGAGCTAGGATTTTAAATCTTTTCCTACATATGGTTTCCAGTGTTCAAAATCTCCGAGACTGTTTCCTTCTCACTGGACAATCAAATATTTTAAATTTTGTTTTCCCCCCTTTATTCTGAAAGCTAATCGCTCCACAGCGCATTCTGGTCTGCCTTTCCTTCCTTTCCCCTTTCTCCCTAACAGCTCTCTCCTTTCTGGTGTTGACACCCACACTCACAGATGGCCACTAGCCTCCTGTTAAGAAGAGATGTTACAGGGTGTCCTTACATCAACAGTATGCCAAGGGCTGTCCTGAGCATTTTCCTTGGTTTCCCAGCAAGCAGTTTTTCCTTTATCTATTCGCCCTTTTTACTTAATCTAAATAACATCACGTTATAATATACAGTCAGATTTTTCTACCCCCAGGCAGCTCTCCCTCAAGCCCTCTTGCAGCAAGCACCACAGAGCACAGCCACACAGCCTTTAAAAGTTCCTGAAAGCTTTAAGGAAAGACTTCCCTTTACCTGGGGTGTGGTCTGAACGCTCCCTGCTAAGACGCACTTGAGTTCATTTGGAAGTATTGTTCCCGGAGTCACTCAGAAGCCCCTGTTCTGGAAGCATTGATTCATCGCATAAGGGAGTGAGCAAACCAATGACTGAGGTGGGAAGGGAGTCTCTCACTAAAACAACACACACATTCACACAGGAAAGGAAAAAAAAAGAATTCTAAAAAAGAAATAAAGTGGAATCCTCCCTGAACTAAAAAATGTTGTCAGTTCCAGAGTAGCTTTAAGTTTAAGCAATTTTCAGATTTGCACGTTCATGAGCGGTCATATTGACTGCTGGAACACAATCAGTATAAATTTTTTTAATGTCACCTATATGTGCTTGCCCGCTTTACTCTTCTGCATATATTCCAATGACACATTCTGCAGAAAAGAACAGAGAAGCCAGATTGTGCTGCAATACGAAGCTGATTGAAGGGCCTGAGCATCTGCCAATCTCAGTGATCATTTGGTCACCCTCGCAGAGAACATTCAGAAGTACAAATACATGTAAACACTGCATCTAAATAAGGAAACTGGAAAACACACAGTCATCATTTCAAAAATCATTAGCTTTGGGTTCTTGGCATATAAATAGCAAGTGAAGATACAAGATCATCTGTAGTGATTGAAGTTTTGCTACTAATCAAATTCAATCTAAAATGAAGTTTGGAATCAGTAGTTTTGAAAGGCAAAATTCTATCCCAACATTTCTGGAAGACAGTGTCTTCCAGAAAGCAGACTCAAAACTTCACATACAAAACTGATCACAGTCCTCAGCTTTCTGTGTCTCTATTTTCTGACTATTGATTTTTCTCCAAATCTGTAATATCTATATTTGAGCTTTTGGCAATGAATAGAATGTTTGATGTGGGGGCAAGAGGCCAATTAACATTTTCAATTTTATCCAATTGCCCAAGTTGGTAAAAAAAAACACAACAAATAAAATAATTGTCAAAAGGAACTCATTAGTACACAGAAGGAAATTCTAAATAAAAGTACTTGTTGAGGTAGAGAATGCTCTAAATTTCAGAATATAATGTTATGGCATATCACCAAGTAATGTGTTCTTTAGCATACTTTGTACATTTATGGATTTCTAACAGACAATAGACCTTGTCTGCCTTGCAGAGTTTATATCCCAAAGGAGAACACAGCACATAATGCTCTCAATCTTTATACATAAGCTACCTGGAGCTCTTCCTACAATGCAGGTTTTCATTGAGAGCTATGGGATGGAATCTGAGATTCTGCATTTTCAACAATATCCCAGAAGATGCCCTGCTGCTAGTCTGTGTGACATGTGGAGCAAAGATGGAAACCATTTGGATGGAGGACAGTGAGGTCACAGATACCTGAGATCACTTAAGGAGAAAGTGACACTTGAACTGTGCATAGAAGAGCTAGGGGAGGGAGGCTAAGAAGGTGGGAACAGAAGGTCACTCATGTCACACACAGAGAAGTTTGTAAGGAGGCACCTCTCAGAGAGTAGAAAGCAGAAGCTGGCACTAAACAGCACAAGTTTCTAGAGTCAGTTTTTTTCGTGGGCAGGCCAGGGAGCGACGCTAGTGAAACTCTCAAAGTCTCAGCCCTCTCACCAGTGACATGTGGACAAGCAGAGTCCTTATTGCACAGGGCTGTGTGAGGATAACTGTCAAGTTTGGTATGTAAAGCTGAATATGAGAGGTCAATAACATAAATGAGAATAATGGCAAATCAGAATAGGAAAGTAGGGCTGATCTAAGCCATCCAAAATCTTGAGGCTGGTTAGATAGCACAGTGGATAAGGCTCTTGCCTTGCATGTGGTTGACCCAGGTTTAATTCCCAGCATCCCATATGGTCCCCCATGCACACCAGGACTGGTGCCTGAGCAAAGAGCAGAAAGTTAGCCTTGAGTACAACCACCTGTGACCCCAAACAAAACAAAAGCAAAAAAAAAGTCTTGAATTAAGGGAATTAAGGAAATTTAATGTTATTTTGTAGGGAAGGAGAATTATATGCATAAAATGTGTATATATTTTCAAACATCAATAGGTAATATAAATATAGGCTAGATATATGGGTCTTTCAAAAGTCTGGTGTGTCATTCTCCAAAAAAAACTGACAATCAGACTTTGTCAATGGTGCAATCAATTTATTCTAAGTGGATCCAAACTATGAAGTTCTCCCATAACTCATTATTTTGTCCCCTGATCGTTCTCATCCCTTCCCAAATATGAAACAATATTAATATATTTGAACAATCAAATTTAGAAGGGAAGGACCTGAGCCATTGTACATGCAGCCTACCCCAGTTGAATTCCCAGTACTGTACAGGGTACCCAGAGCACTGCCAGGAATGACCGCTGAGCACAAAGCCAGGTTAAACCTTGAGCATTGTGGGGTATGGCCCTACAAGAACTTGATAAAGGAATTACTTCATTCCTTCAGTGATGTCCTACTTGGAAGTTTCCTTGAATCACAGCAATGTGAAAACCAATAAAATGAATCCATTATTTTACTATTTTTGTTCTGCACCTTGTTAGCAACTTTCGCTTTCTCTTGTTTTAGTGATGAAAACTCACTGGTATAATAGACTGTAACTATTCTTAATAGAAATCAAACATTCTTACTTTATGAAAGACATAATGGCCATGCATTGGGGCTATAGAACAGTGAATAAGTCTTGTATGCACCTAACCCGACCTTAATCCCAGCAGTCTATCTGGTTCCCTGAGCCCCACCAGAAGTGATTCTTGAGTACGAGCCAGGAGTAAGTCCTAAGCACCACCAGAAGTGGCCCAATGAAAAGAGAAAACACATAATGGTTATACAGCCATGCATTATAATAACAAGTATCATCCATCTAGTTAGTAACTAGAAACAGTTTCAAAGGATGCCTGTACTTCAGGAAAATTTATATAGAAACTATTCTCATTTGGATAGCAAATTATGGCAACTTGCCCAAAACTCTTGGATGATAAGGCTTGTCACTCTTGGATGACAGAGTAAGTAAGGTTCTCCCTCAGGACTGGAGGGGGACAGAGGAGCAAGAGACTCCTCTACAATTGCAAGCACTTTTACTGTATAGATAAGCAAGTCACTGGGGGTCTGCCCAAAATCCTGAAGCTTTTTATAGACATAAAGATCTCTTTCCTCCTAAGGAACAGAAACTGCTCAATGAAATAATATATCTTTCAATAAAATGCTTCAAAGTTTGCAAGAAATAAATGCAATCCAAAATACTCTTCAAAATCTGGCATTACTGGGGAGGAAAGATAATACAAGAGTTAAGGCACTTGTCTTGGACACGACCATGTCAGCAGTGATGCTGGTTTGAACAATGGCATCATGTATGTAACCCTAAAAACCACCAGTGGCCACTCTTGAGTGAAGAGACAGGAATAGCCCCTGAGTACCATGTGCTGCCCCGTGTATACTGACTCTCCCCACGCCCCCACCTAACAAATCAGGCATTATTGATGGCTAAAGCCACCCTATTATTAAACAGATATTACTGCAACCCCAGTCTCTTAAGATGTAACTTTTAAAATAAATAATATAGAACTAATAGTCTCTCTTGCTGACATGGGGGAAAATAGAAAAGAATAGATTAGCCTACCAACGTTTGCCAAGAAACATTTAAATGATTAAATAGATCCAGCTGCCAATGCTAATCAGATGTTCATTTGTCTGGTCCTATGCCTTGTTCTTGATTTAAAAAAGTTCTAGATATCCCATTTGTTTATCTTAATAAAAACCCTAAGTGCCAAACACTATTCTTAGCTTTAAGAGATAAATTTAAAAGCTTGTACCCTATACTCAATGTGGGTTTCCATCTCATGAAGAAGATGCTGTCACCAATCACATGACTGTTGAGTGATGTTAGAGACAATTATGAGATGATGTGCTAGATGCAAACTGCAAGGAGCTATAGTCTCTATCTATTCCCAGGGATTTTTCACTTTTAGTTCCTTTACTTTTAGTTCCTGTTTCTAATGCCTAACTTTGGGTCACATCTCATTCTATTTTAGCACTTGGTGATATTTCTCCTATGATGAAAGAAATTTTGCTCCCCATTGTTGGTGATAACGGATCCCCTACCAGGATATTCAAATCCTCAGATTCAGATTCAATGAATTATATGAAGTGGCTCTGACATCGCATCAAATCTCCATGAGATTCCATGGCAGCCTAATTTGGTCTCATCTACGTTGAACATGCATGTTGGTCTAACCTGAATGGCTCCAATTCCTGTCATTATCGCTTAAAATCTCTTCTCTTTGGATTATATTTTCTACTATAAATGATATTTAAAAAACCTTGTGGATTTAGATAAATTAAAAATTGCTTAGACCTGAAGAAAAATCTAGTATTTATGTGAGACTTTTGACACAATTTGATATTCAGAGGAAATGAATAAGCCCTAAACATTGCAGAATTTGGAAACAGAACAAGGACAATGATGAGAAACATTTACTGTGGTTGAGTACCTGGTTGTGTACTCTTCCTTTATTCACTACCTTTTATGAGCTTAAATTTTAAAATACCATTTCCTTTTGGCCCTCTCCCTATTCCCTTAATGGTCTTTTTCTGTTTTGTCATAACCCTAAACTCTGAAGTAGTTGAGGAGTAGCAACTTGGGCAATTCTGTCCAGTTCCATAGCTTTAATCACTTGTATCACTTGTCTTCCCATTGTTCATTGATTTGCTCGAGCGGGCACCAGTAACATCTCCATATGTCCTTTTGCAAAAGAGTATATGCCAGGGGCATCTGCTTGCTCCAGGGACAGGAAGAGCCCTCAAACCATTCCTTCATGTCATGGGATGAGGTCAATAATTATTACTGGTTTTTTGCATATAAAAATAAAAACACAGGTAGTTTGCCAGATTCTGCTGTGATGGCTTTAATACCATTTATAAATCAATGAGTTCCAACATTATGCTTCAGACTGAATGACTTCTTTGGATAATACATCCTCTACCCAACTAACAGTTTCTCTTGGCTATTTCACTGGAGTCTAATATTTAATATATCCTAAACTCAATGATTTGTCTTTTACCTGAAACTATCAGTGCCCTCCATATTTCTCATCATTGGCATACTGTATCTGCCTAATTTCTCATTTCTTAGGCCAAATTATGTGCTTCTACTAATTTGCCATAATCTACTATCAAAATATCGGCCTAACATTTTGGCTCTTCCAAATAAATCCGTAGTATAAATATATCTGGCTATTTCTACTTCGAATATCCTAGCAGCAGAACCTACCATCATCTCTGTTCTGAATCATTGCCTCTTAACTACTCTCCCGAGTTACACTTGGCCTCCTATAGAGAAAGCTCTGATAATTCATCCACAAATTTGTGGGTAGGCTGAAAAACTATTCCCAAGAACTAGAACTACTGTGACAGAATGTAGTTGTCATCCTTCTCCAAATTTTCCCTCAAATGAATAAAACTCCTTGCCCAAAGCCTCTCCTCTTTCTCAGGGACACCCAACATGGGATGTTACTTTGAAATAGGACTATAAAGAACTAATAAGAACTCTTATTCTCATTGCAAGCATGTCGGCAGGCAGACTGGTGAGGCCCTGGTGATTTATTTCAGACAAGGTCACAGCATCTCAAAACCACAGCAGCCAAAGGCATGAAGGCCTCTGAGAGGCAAGAGCCCATAAACAAGAATGAGATCCTTTAAGATACAAATGTGTCAGACCCCAAAGAAGATTGAAGCTCCCAAGAGGACTGCTTCAAAATCAGGAACAAAGGCTGTGATAAGATTAAGAAAAATGATAATCAATAGTTCTAAATTAAGTTCTCTCATTTGACAATAACCTAGCGAGGGCTGGGCTGTGGGGGTATTTTGGAACGCTTATAAAAAAAAACTACTTCTGTGCTGTGTTGCCTTAGTCATTCTCCCATTTGGAAATTTATCTGCATTCCTGGCTTGGATGTGTATTCTCGGTGCACTCCCCAGTCAAAGGGTCACCACATCTCAACTTTTCAACTTGGAAGTGACTTGGCTCTCCATGCTCTGAAGAAACGCATCTTTCTCTGAATCTCTCACTCCCTCCTCTCCCTTTACACCCAAATAAACTTACTTTTGCTATTTATCTTCTTCTGAAAATTCTTTCCCACAAGGGTAAACAATCAACCTGGAAATTTGGGCAGAGAATAGGACTGACATTTCCTTTGCCACAAAAAACAAATTCCTACTCCAGCCCAAGTTCCAAGTGCCCCTAAAGAATCAGTGGGTACAAAAGAAAACTACAAGACACTGCTCCAAGAGATAAAAGAGGACACAAGAAAATGGAAACACATTCCCTGTTCATGGATGGGGAGAATCAACATTGTCAAAATGGTAATACCCCTAGAGCTCTGTACAGATTCAATGCAGTCCCTATAAGGATACCGATGACATTCTTCAAAGAAATTGACCAAACGCCTCCTGAAATTTGTATGGAACAATAAACCCCCAAGGATAGCTAAAGCAATCCTAAGGAAAAAAGAAGATGGGAGGCATCACCTTTCCCAACTTCAAACTGTACTACAAGGCAGTAGTAATTAAAACAGCATGGTATTGGAAAAAAACAGACCTGTGGACCTATGGAATAGAAAAGAGTATCCTGACACCCAACCTCAAACACATGATCATTTAATCTTTGATAAAGGTGCAATGAGTCTAAAATGGAGTAAGGAAAGCCTCTTCAACAAAGTGGTGTTGGGAAAACTGGGCAGCAACATGTAAAAAATGAATTTGGACCTGTGTCTAACACCATGCACAAAAAATCAGATCAAAATGGACTAAAGATCTCAATAGCAGACTTGAATCCATAAAAAGTACATTGAAGAAAATATAGGAAAAACCCTCCACGACATTGAAGCTAAAGGCATCTTCAAAGGTGAAACATCACTAACAAAGCAACTAGAAGAAAAGATAAACATATGGGACTACATGAAACTGAAAAAGCTTCTGCACCTCAAAAGAAACAGTGACTAAGATACAAAAGCAGTCCACAGAATGGGAAAGAATATTCACCCAAACAGAACAAAAACCCCACAAAAAACAAAAACTCACAAAAAAAAAAAATATGAAATCCTTCTCCCAAAGACTAGAAATTGAACCCCATTTGACCCAGCCATACCACTCCTGGGAATCTCTCTGGGAAACCAAAAAACGCAGCGAACACCACCCCTACTTTTATGTTCTAAAGTGCCCGAAAATCGATGACTAGATAAAGAAGCTTTTGGTACATCTACACAATGGAATACTATCAGCTGTTAGGAAAAATGAAGTTATAAAATTTGCCTATAAATGGATGGACATGGAGAAGATTATGTTGAGTGAAATTAGCCAGAAGGAGAGAGACAGATACAGAATGACTGCATTTATTTGCATGGCATAAATATATATGTACATATTATGATACCAAAATCCAAGGTCAAGTGAAACATATATCAGGAGGTCTTGTCAAAGGTGGAGATTATCACAAACGGTGTGGGAGTCAGAGTTTAGGTAAGACAGAAAATGGAACAGGGGCTATAATAGTCGACGGTACTAATGCCAACCTAGAACTGAGCATTAAATAGAGGCAAAAGGATACACATGACAACCTTTTTATGTATGTTCTGTAATCCATAGTCTGGAAGGAAAAGGAAAGAAATAAAGAACCTGCCATGGAGCAGGGCTGGGAAGGGGAGGAACCGGGATGTTGGTGGTGGGAGATGGGCACTGGTGGGGGGACGGGTGCTGAAACACTGTATGACCAAAACCCAAACATGAACTTTTTAATTGTATATCTTTTTATTTGTATATCTCACGGTGGTATAATAAAAATACTTAAAAAAAATAAAAGAATCTTTACACTTCAAAAAAAAAAATAAAAAAATAAAAAATAAAAAAAAAGAATCAGTGGGTACAGACAAGTTTCTATGCTGTGAATATCAAGTGAAATTTAGGAAAAATGTGATAGCTTCATGGGGTGGGAGCTAGGGAGAGAGGTCGGTTGGCATCATGGCAAACGTACTCAACATGTAGGTGCTCATGGCAGACTGCATTAGTCCTAGTATTCCCAGACACTTTCTTGGGGTGACTAAGATGAATAAAGCAGGTAATTGGTGGCAGTTCCCTTTGCAAGTCTACTATATCCCTGTATCAAATAATTCACTTGCAACAGTCCAGTTCAAAACAATTCCAAAGAAAAATCTAATTTCAGAGTTCTTTATGAAGATGGTTAAGCTAACTTGGAGAACACCTTGCAACCCAGTTTCTTCCCTAGATTAATCTTGCTTATTTCCCTACTCCCATAGGTGCTGTTCCTGAGAGCACTTCCTTGAGGAAAAACATCTTCATTCATGATAATCTCCACCTCCGCATCTATTCTCTGGGAACCTGATCCATCACATATTCCTACAGCTATTTTCTACACAGACAGTATCAAGATCAAATTTTCAAACTAGAATTCAGACAAGTCACTCTTTTTAGGAAAAATTTTATAATGGTTTATTTTGTGACCTAGAGGATAACTAAAATCCTGAAAATGGCCGCATCCAAATGAAGGGGTCCCTCACCACCCACTACTTCACACAAGAATACCCAGTTTTACCCAAAATGACTTTTTGTGCATTTGCAGAACATACTAATCCCACTCTCTGGCATGGTCCTACCAAGCTTGTCACTGTTACTCATGGCTTAGCTGAATTGCTGTTTTAACAGTAAGTCATTCCTTAACATTGTACCTAAAATTAGAACAGAAATTCTAGTCCTTTGCCTGTAATCTATCTCTTTCCTTTTTCCTTTTTTTCTTTTTTAATTGAATCATCATGAGATACAGTTACAAAGCTGTTCAAAATCCAGTTTCAGTCATACAATGTTCCAAAATTCATCCTTCCATCAATGTAAATTTCCCCAATCATGCCCACCGCAGCCTGTCTCTCTGCCTCTGTCTCTATCTCTCCCTCTCTTTCTCACCTCCCCCACCCCCATTTTGGGCATTATGATTTGCAATACAGCTCTCTCTTCTTGATCTTGTAATTTTTTTGAAGTAAACAAATTTTATTTTGGAGGTGTTTTAGGAAGGAGAAGGAGAGAAAGTGAGAGAAAGAGTATACATATCAAAAGGGGATATGAGGGCAACACATGCTCAGGCACCACATGTGCTCGGCCACATGGGCTCAAGCAGCACATGGGCTCAGATAGCATATGCGCCGATCTTGTTATATTTTTTTAGAGCATTACCAAGCTATAAAATATGTTTTGGGAAACTGGGAAATTGTACAATGATTAGGACATATGTGCCTGAGTTGGCCTCAATCCCTAGAACCGCATCAGTCTGGAGCTCTATGAAGAATAAGCCTTGTGATCTCAGAGCATTACCAGTTATGACCCAGTTGTCCCCAAAAATCCTTGACCAAAATAGCTTGACGCCCCTGGGCTCTAGCACAGAACCACTTGTCTGACTGACTAAAAAGTGACCAGGAAGCCCCCTGAGCAACTCTGGAGGGTGAAGAAGGAAGGAGTTAAAAGAAATAGAAAAAGAAAAGCTAGTTTCCTAATCTAATTTTTCATTGGGTTTTAAACTATATGGCTGCTAAATCTGCTTGGATCACTGCTATTTTCTTATCATTTAAAATAATGTGACCGAAAGAAAAAAAGCAATAAATATTTGTACAGTGACCTGCTTAACTGACAGTTATCTCTTTATTTGTGGATTTGCCTTGAACTTTCTTTTTTCTTCTAATGAAAAGGACAATTTTGGTATAACTGACTGGGAGAAACAGAATTAGTCTTGTCTCAAGTTTCTTAGTTCCACTGGAATAATTTGTTGCTGGGTACCACAGGCACTTGAACAAGCTAGGATTTGACCTCAGACTTTCCACCAAATAGTTGTGAGGTCTTAGATGAGTCATTGAACTTCTCCTGACAGCTTCTCAAATAGGATTCTAGATCAGTGTTATGCAATGCGTTGTTCTTAAATCATCAACATTACAAGATAAATATAGGGTTTCTGTAGTCAAATACATTTCGGAGTCACTGCATTTCATAGCAGTGCATAGTTGAGTTTCGCGAACCAGAGGCTTTTGATAGATGCTTTAGCCTAAAGCTTCTCATTTATTTTGCTACAAAACCTTGCTTTGTCTAAGGCATGCTATCATTCCAATCACTTTGGGACCAGCTGAACTGGGGAGAAAATTCTTTCTATTATGATAGCTGATGAATGCAAAAAAATAATATAGTTTGGTCAAAAGAAAAAGTTTCCCAAGAATTGGTAATTGAAATATTATTCATAGATCTGAGCTATATAGAGAGCAGAGTAAGATAGATATACCAAATAGAAGAGATGAGAAAGGGGCAACGTATGTTCTAAATTAACCAATCAAAAACATCCTTGTCCTAATATTTGTGAACAACACATTCAGTGGCACAGGAATATAAACTGAATAAATGAGATATTAACTTGAAGATCTTGAAACCTCTCTAGTAATAGTGTGAGGCCTACTGTTGAGTTCAATGAATATTATTAAATAGAAATGCTTAGAGCTTCCACAGTGAAAAAATATATATATACACACATATGATTAAGAAAAATTTAAGTTCTGATAGAATAATTTTTATAAAATATTATAACTGAATAGAAATGTATATACATCTAAGTGATTAGAGCATATTTCTATAGAGTAAAATTACAGATCAATATTTATTTTCAATATGATTGTTGGTATATGACTTCATGTTTTATTTAAAATAAAATGGAAAGTGTCAGCATTCTATTTGGGTCCATTTATGTTTAACTATAAGGAATTCCCTCCAAATTGTCCCATTCTATTAAAAATACAACGTTACTCAATTTTGACGATGATTGAAACTGCTTGAAAAGTGCTGTTTAAAATGACTTAAACATAATAGAGTATAACTCACTTTTTGTAAAGCTCTAAGCTCTTTACAGTTAGGCTTTGCTTACTATGTTAAATCACTAAGCCCATGGGGGAATCATATGATAGATAGGAACAATAGCCATTATTTTTTCATTAGGCTCACAACCTTACTTTCTGAAAAACTGCATTTGAAGTTAGTGTTCCCAGTACTATGGCACCTTAAAGAATAGGCTGCATATAAGGATATGCATGAAGAAAATAGCTACTAGATGTGCATATTTGATATTTTCCCTAAATCCCTCAGTTATTTTCATTGTTACTCTACAGCAATACAACTTAAAAGAATTTGTGAAAGTGGGTGTCACGATTTAATCAGTTCTCTCTTGGACTACCTTAACTTGATTAGAAAAACAAAAAATCATTACAAAAGTAGAAATTATTGCATTTACAGTGTGGTAGAAAGAACATGGACTTTAGCTCAGAAAGTATCCTATTTTTTCTTTTGTCCTGTTTTGGGAGTTATTTCCCGCTTAGTGGCTTATAGTTGTCTCTGGGCCTCCCGCATGCTATCGGTCTAAGCTATCTCTCTGGCCCTAGAGAAATATCTCCCAGAGAGTATTTATGAGACATTCCCCCAAGCTGCTGCCATTTATTAGCTATGTGACCCAAGGCAGATTCCAAATCAATATTTTTGACTACAGGGTTTATCACACAAACTGGGACATTTCTGAGTGTGAAAAAAGGGAGGACTGCTAGTAATTAGGACATCAAGTGCAAAATGAAAAACCAAGACAGTCTCAGTCAACTTAATTATACTGAGATAACACTTTATTAATACTACTGAAAAGTTGAATGGCATTCTGTATCAGACTACCAAAACTTTGGCTATATCTCCCTCTCATAATTAGAAATTGGGGCGTGGTTTGGAGTCAGGACAATATCTTTTTTTTCTTTTGGGTTTTGGGTTCTGTTCTCAGAATTTAACTTCTGAGATTATCTCTTCTTGTGTTATTTCCTTTATGTTACCTCTCTTATCTCTTATTCTTTTATATATTTTCCTAATGTTATCTCATTATCTTATTATATTAACTTATTATGATATCTCTTATATCTTATCTCATTGTTTTCTTTTTGGGCTTGGGGGTGTTGGTCTCAGGAAATACTCCTGGATCTGTACTCAGGGATCATTCCAGAGGGTGCTGGAGAACCATTTGTGGTTCGGGAGATGGAAGTTGAATTGGCTGTGTGCAAGGTAAGCCGCTTACCCTCTAAAGGATCCAGCTGGTTCCATGTTATCTTTATTTTAATGGAGAAAAATAAATGACTGGCTACTTTACTTGGAATGCCCTCCAGCAACTCTCCCCCACCCCACCCTGTTGTTCATTATCTATTGCATTCTTATAACTGAGAGATTATATGGCAAATCATTTCAATTTAGTTAAACCATAGGGATAACATAATTTCTGACACACAATATACTTTATAAAATCATGGATGTATTAATAAGGTGTATCCATGGTATACTCTACACAACTGCACTTCCTCATAGTATTTTCCCTCAATTAAAGTTATATAATCATATCACAGTGAATTATTTGATATCCTAAATCCCCCATTGAAAAGCAAACAAAACCAGAATAAATTTATTATATATTGTGCCCAGCTGTATCCCAAGCACCTAGGCTAGTGCCTGCCACAAAGAAGGAATTCACTATGTGTCTAATGAAATAAACTAACGATGTGTTCATTCATGATAGTTGTGAGGAACGTTCAGAGGAGAAGCAGTATTTCTTTTTTGTTTTTAACACCCTTTTCCTTAATAAGAAGCTCAGGGCACCAGGACCAATGATCACTAGCTGCCCAACGGTCAAAAAATTATGCTTCTGAAATTTCTTGAGGTCTATTCTACATGTAGAGCAAGGTTGCTGCCTAAGAATGCCACTCACAACAGAAGTCCTTTGATTTCTATCTCTAAGAAGCGCAGTCATACAGCCTCTGGAATCCATAAACATTCAGTAATTTAATTACTGCATAGTATTGTTACTTTGAAGATAGAGCATATACAAAACTAGCACACCTTGGGGACAGATAGTACAGCAGGGAAAGTGCTTGACTTGCATGCAGCTTACCGAGGTTTAATCTCTGGCAGCTTTTATGGTCCCATATATGAGCCCACGAGGAATGAACCCTTAGTGCAGAGCTAGGACTAAGGCCTGAGCATAACCAGGTGTGGCCCCAAAACAAACAAACAAAAACAAAGTACATCTCATTAATTGCCAAAGCTGCGGATATTTTAAGAGTTTTGATAAAAAATCAGCATCGAAAATTGATGTTAGGTGCTGGGAAGTACGAAGACAAGTGGGTGAATCATCTCTGCTCTAGATCATACTGCTCACTCTTGGCAACCATGATCTGCTGCCATCCTGGCTACCTCAAACACTTCACCCACTCTCGGAGAACCAACTTTACCCCATGCAAAATGACATTTCATGAGTTATGTGATGCTGATCTTGATGCTTGAGATATCCCATAACCAGCCATCCAAAAATTTTATCTATTAGACAACTAAGAAAATGGAAACCTGAGGAATTAAATATTTACCAATTGGTAAAAAGAACATGTTTTCCACACAGTCCTACTCTGAGGAATTTGACCCTGATGAACACTTCCAAGTTTACGGCATTCACTACCAAAATAGAGCTTATTTTCTGGCTGCTCTACCTCTCAGGGCTGCTGTTCTCTCTGTCTCACCGACACAGAAACCTGTGTGTCTTTTCCAAGTATAAAAATAATGCATATCTATTTTAAAACATAATTTTAAAATGGAAATGAGATATCATCAAAGAATACATTTGTTTTGTCATGTATGTGAGTGTTTAAGTTATTTAAATTTCATAAAGATAACAGACAGGGAAAATAATTTTGAATGACTGCATGTGTTTGCAAATCTATCAATATGTTTAGTAAACAATAGCTTCAAAAATTCTTGATATATATAGAACTGAGGACACTGCTCAGTGGTCAGAGGCATATGCCTTACTCGCACATTCATCTGAGTTCAATCCTGATAGTGCCTGTCCCCAAGCATTAATTAATGGGTGTGACCTATGAAGCCCCTGAGAACCATGAGGGTTGCCTTGGTAACCCTCAGCACCACTTGGCCCATGCAGTAACACACTGCTGGCCTCGACAGTGAATGGTCCCACTGGTTGGCCAAGTATCATTCAAGAGCAGTCCTGGGGCCCCAGGAGCCCTGTTTAGGAAGGCCCCCACAAAACTAAAACACAAAATTTTTTGAGAGAAAGTGTGAACTTTAATGAATGTTTTATATAATCAACTCACTACTTCATTAATGGATATGATGAATGCTATAATTAGCATAAAGTTCAAATGATAAAACTACCTCTAATTAATGATTTTAATGTAAGTTACCTAAATTTCATAGCCCTTAGTTTCTTCAGCTATAAAACAAAAACATTAGCTGATGAGAAGACTAGCAGTGCAAGGCTCAACAAATAGGAGGCATAGCACAATATTAATTTTTAGGATAAAGGACATGCATAAAATTGAAACAAAATTCCCTAATAAGAGGTGAAGAAAGCTTTGTTTCCTTACACCTAACAGTTTCTTTCCTTCTATTAATGTTTTACTACAAAACAAAACCAGAAAGGCCGACTTTAAGCATCTTGACCTTGATCTGTCATCATCTTCTATATCTTTTCCAAACCTTGGAACTTACACACAATTTCTAAAACTCCAATTCATCAGGAGTTTTAGAATTTTACAACAATCAGTAAAAGGTTAATAAGTCTAACATTTTGCTCCATCATAACCTCCAGATCAACCTCCAGTTAGACTAACGTGTTGTTTTGGTGACATACACAAGCATTTGAGAAAGAGTAACTGGGTGAAGATTGCCCATAAGACAAATAAAGTTGAGATCAGACTTAAGTTTGACATCTAGTAACTCTCATCCAGGATAAACACAGTTCATGTATATAGTGAACCTCTATCTTTCCACCAGGTGAGAGAGGTCCTAGGACCAATACTGCTAGGCAGACTTCCTTAAAAATGAAATAACAATGTCTTTTTTAGATATCAGATGTATCTCTAGTAAAAACTATGTATATACTTATTGAAATAACAAATTAGTAGTGTATTTTCAGTCGAGAAAAAAGGGAAAGAGATAAGATGCAAAGGTGATATGGGTCAAGTGAAAAGAATCAAGAAAAACACAAAGCTTTTCTCTCTACCAATCACATTAACAGGAAGGCAGTATCTGCAAATGTAATTTAATCTTCAGTACTCAGAGAAATCACTTGAGACTTTAGAATTCTTCCTAGATTAGAAACAGGTCACTTTTTCAAAGATAAAATATTAAGAAGCAATTTGGCACATAGTACAAGTAAATTTTTTTAAAAAATTTCTTCTCACAGTATAATATGCAGAATATAAAAAGGGAACTTTTCAAGCTAATGAAATAAAGAACTTAAAGTTTGCACAACACAAAAGGAAAGTGAAAAATAGCAATTATTTTAAGCTGAATAAAAGAATTCACATACTTAGCAAATTTACCCACAGATTAAAATGGAGATTATTAAAATTACAATGAAGAGGGTCTCCCTTGTTTCAATAAAGAAGCCACATTAACTAATTCACAGGGAGTTCACATTAATTAAATACAATTACACTTCAGGTATCCTGAGCATGATATCTACCACAATAAACTCTCAAAAATGAGCTGTTATCATAGCTGTGGGGGTATAATACTGGCATGCACAATGTAACTAGCAATCTAACATTAAGTATGTATTTCAAATCAATGAATCCAGTTACTTAATAATTTTCAAATTTCATAGAAACATTATTACAAATACATTCACAAGTATGCTTTTCCCAAACCAGGAATCCAGTGCAGGGCCTCATACATGCAAAGTAATATTATACCACTGAACTAAACCACAAACTCCTAAGCACTTTTGGTTAAAATTGGAATTTGAGGGACAGAGCAAGAGTACAGTGGGTAAGATACTTGTCTTGCACCTACAGACTTGAGTTCAATTCCCAGCACCACATACGGTCCAAATGCTGACAGAAGTGATTGATACCTGAGCTCAGAGCCATGTTTTAAGTCCTGAGTATTGCCAAGTATGGTCCCCCAAATGCCAAAAATAAATAAAATTGGTGTTCCATATTTTCTGATGAACTTTTACTATATCTATTGTCTATTTATACTGTTAGATTTATGCCAATAAGAAAACTATTTTCATGATTTTTAATTGATTAATCTACATATAAAAGCAAACCTATTTCAAATTTGCCTATTCTAAATACCATATTCAAAGCAAAAGCACTTCTCCAGAGTCTATGTGTTTGTACTGTGAATACCACAATATTGTCATAAGGAGAAATCTATTTCAGGGTTCCTAAAAAAAGATTTCAAGAACCCTCTCATATTTTTAAAGCATGTATTGGCATTAAAATATCTAGTTACCTGGAAAGGGTTATGCTTGTTGAGCAGGCAGACAATCACTAAGTCTCGGATTCCAATATGCTTGCTCTCCTGTGTTATGTGCAGCTAAATATATAATCTTGTAGTCAACATGTGATTGTGTAGGAGATGAGCAATACTTCAAACTATGTAAAAATAAGTTCTAGTGGTTCTGGTGACATTCATTTGAGCAGTCTGTAGGCATAAAGGAATTTGAGATACAGAAAGTCATTGTTCCAGTGCATAGTTACTGAAACTCTCGCTATAAAGATAGAATGCTCTCTCTCTTTCTGGAAACAAATTACTAAGGCCCAAAATATATCATTTCAATTGCCTCAATAGGTTTACTAGGAAAAATGCAACCATTTTTCCCTCAGCATTTCAAATTTTACTTAAATTATTTTTGAAAATAATTTCCCTTTAAAAACTGATGTAGGAAAAAATAAAACTAATCCCTTCTCAAAATAGCTCTCTTTGGAAAGAAAATCCCTTTGCAAAATAGCTCTTTAGGGAAAAAAAATCAATTAACACTAGGTATCACTGTATCACTGTCTTCCTGTTGATCATCGATTTGCCCGAGCGGGCACCAGTAACATCACCATATGTTCTGTCTCATGCTAGTAGAGCACCCTTAAAATTTTCTACAAAACTATATCTGAAATGAAAAACAAAACAACATATGAAAGTTGCCAATTCATTAGTTTTTAATGAAACTGTCAGCTTTTTATAGACTAGCTAAGAGCTCAGCCGCCAAACTGCTGGACTTGAATCCAACTCTGTTGTGTAATAATTGTATGATCAATAAGATTATCTCTTCCTGCCTAAATATTCCCAATATGTAAAGTTAGAATAATAAAAGTATCTTTCTCATAGCATGGCAGCTATTTTCATCCATACACACAAAGCTCGCAACTGCACCAGAGTGAGCATTAAATTAAACTATTATTACTATCTATATCAGTGAAATCACGATGTATGATTTAAACAGCCATCGATTAAAGTCAGCTTTCCTCCTCTCACTGAACTGCATTTCCAGCATTTTTAAAGATGATGATCAGGGATGACCTCATACTCTTCAAATCACTTACTTTATTTTCCCGAAATACTAGAGATATTGTTAACTCACTTTATTACTAATAAAATCTTCTAGAACCGTCTGAACCCTCCCTGAACCATTTTTTTCTCCAGCCACTCTTCTGCTTCTCTTTCTTTTACAAGAGTGCAAAGACTCAGCCCTTTTAACTCCTCCCTTGGCCGGGGTTCTCCCCTACTTGACAGCTGCCTTCTCCTCTCCTGGTAGCCACACTAATGAAAGCTGACTGCCTCACCAGCTAGCAGTACCTACACTCCTATCATTTCTCTTGAGCTCTAAGCTCTCTCTTTGATGTTTTACTGTTCTAATATAAGCACCAATACACAAGTAGTTAGACCTGGGAGCTTGATAAATGTGGATCTGAGACCTGGATCTGTACTTAGAAGTTGCCTGAACTTGAACAGTTTTATTCATTTTTTTAAATCAGTTTCCTTGTTAAGAACAGACTCTTTGAAAACCACTTCACAGGCTCCATTAAATACAATAGATGCAAAATATTTGATGTAGTGCCTAGTAGACAGAATATGCATTAGATTATTATTAATTTATGTTCTTTTTTGTTTTGTTTGGGTCCCAGCTGTGCTTATTCCTGGTTCTGTGCTAGTGGATGACAGGTGGTGGGGCTCAGAGGTCCATATATGGTTCCAATGATCAAACCCAGATCGTATGTATGTGAGGCAAGTGCCTAACCCACTATACTACCTCTTCATATCCTAAATATTAATATTATGCCCATTTGAATATAACCCAATTGATAGGCCAAAAACTATCAATGAGGTTGTGGACCTCATTTCCAACAAATGGAGACTTCACTGATGCCCACCCAAGCAAATCGATGAACAATAGGAAGACAAGTGATATAAGTGATATGAGTGATTTTTTCCCCAGTCAGCTTTCTTTATCTCCCAACTTGCTTAGATTTAGCCTTTTCCACTTGTCTCTACTTTCTTCTCACTGTCAAGTATTCTGGAATTGCTCAACCAAGATAGTTCAGATCTATTAGGAACCACATCTGATTTAAATGTTTGACATTCTTTTCTCTCATTCTAATAGGTTTTAGTACATATACTCTTTCTCATGTCATTAATTATTTGCAAAATATAGTCTGCCTCTTAACTGTAATATAATTAATAACCAGTTGCTAAGTGTTAGCTTCTTCAGGAATAGATTAATATTTGAACTGACACAAAATTCAGGATGATAGTTATTTAAGTTATTAAAAACAGTATGAAGAAAGTCAGATGTACAATTGGCATAGGGCAAAGTTTAACTATAATGTAGCCCCAACAGAGCCTGTGGTAACTGAGTTGAAGGTTGGAGTAGAATTAATGTTAGAGAACCCCAGATTCCAACTAATGTTATCAGCATTTCACCTGAGGCTGCCCTGCGAAGGTGTTATCTTAGCAAAGTATCTCTCTACAGGAGGCAAACTCTGAAGGAAATGACAGACAGTGGTTTGACAACCTTACTTGCCAGGGTCCTTCTCTCACAGAGGAAACTGGGCACATGACTATTTCTACCATAGCATCTAGATTTTATGTTTTTCTTTCCAAAGGACATTTTCCACTACTTATACAATAGGTATTTCTATGCCTAACCAAAATCTATGATGTGTAAAGTTTACGAAATGAATATACTCATGCCCTAAAAATAGTATTAGATGTTCCTGAGAATATCCATTTTAGTTTGTATATACCTGTGACTAAACCATGGGTTATAATTGTTTTTATGCTTTTTATATATAATTGTTTTATGTATAAAATGAATATATAAAATGTATAAATAATGTATATAAATATAAATAATGTATATAAATAAAACATATAAAATAAAACAATTATTTGATAGGTGTGGTTTTAAAAATTTTTTTGTTTCTCTAGAATGAATAATTCTAGAAAACCTGGGCTGCATGTCAGAGATTCCAAGATTGCATTTTAAAGATTCATTGACGAACCATTGTATTTTGACTTTGGGTGCCAAGGTAGAGAGTGGTTGTAACTAGAATTTTGTTGAGTACCTGATTTGTCTGACATAGAAGACACAGCACCAAGAATGCAACAAAAAAACCCAAAAGTGTATGTGTGTTTTCTAATTTCCTTAATTTAAAAAATCTTTTTCAAACATTTCCTTGTTTCCTGGAATCAGAAATGACTTTGCAAAACTGCAAGTCCTTATACAGATGATTCTTTCACTTATATCCTTGGTCTGTAGCCCACCATCCTAAATGCTATCAAATTCCATCCAATTATAACACAAAGGAGAAAGCTTCCCATTTGACTTGGCTCCTACCAAAAAAAAAAACTGTGCTCCTGAGGAAAATCTTCCAAAAAAGAAAACTTAACCATTCATTCTGAGAAAACTGATTCAGTTTCCTCTGCTGCTGTTCTGATTGTCTCATAAACTTTAATTTGCTCTATGTTCATTTGGAGGTCCCCTACAGAGTCTTTCCAATTTGGGGAGGTTTCAGAAATTCCCCTTCCCCCTTTGTCGAAGTAGGTAGTGGCACAAAACAACAGGAAACTTTCATGCTTACTCTGCCCCTCTTTCCTTTTGCTTTTTCATTTCCTCCCATTTTTACTGATACACCGTGATTTACAATATGATTCATGACGTATCATGCATATTCTACCTCCTTCTTACTCCTATAGCTTGGTGTACTACCAACCACATTTCAGTTATAGCAGGAGTTAGAATAAGAGTGTTAGGAGAAAGGAAACCGTAACTGAATGAACCTCTGGCTCTTGTTATCAGTAAATAGGACAGCAGCAGGGCAAAAGAGAAGCAGTATTAAACAAGCTAATAATAATGAAGGTAGTGATGACAAAGATGGTGAAGATGTAAATGAAAAAACAGATGATGATTACATAAAACTCACCAATCTCTCTCACTTTGTCCTGGCCCACTAAGAGCAGAGGGAGGAGAGTCTTTGTTCTCCATAATGTATCTGAACTATGACCAATGTTCTTATTTTAGCCTAGAAATTTGGAAGACAGAACAACTCCAAGGTGAGTTCATTTGACCTGGCTGCCTCTAGCAAATATTCTTATATCTTAATCTATCCACTGTTTCCCAGAATATATTTTTATAATTTAGCCTCTTTCAGACTCACTCCCATCTGTTCTGTTACAAAGATCGCTACTTCAAGAGATTTCTAACGTTGGCGAGGGTGGTGGTAATGGAGACTGGCACACAAACTACAGAAGTTTCCTAAATGCGGTCTCCATTGGCAATTCGCCACTTGAGTGTTTTTGAAATGTTTGTGTTTGGATGTTGTTTCCTTCATCCCCTAGGCCAGAAGGCCTTGTCAGAAAGTCAAACTTCAAAAGCGACAAACAGCTCTGATCATGTAAGAGTGGTTCAGTTGCTAGGGAAACTGTTTTTAAAAGAAGAAACAGATTTGAAATGTGAATTTATAACTGGAAAAGAAACAGATGCTAATTTTCTTAGTGACTCTAATTTCTTTAAAACATATGTGATCCAGGGGTGGCAAGAAGGGGTTACATTTACTAGGTCACAGATAGAGCAAAAAATATGTGATTGATAGCAAACATGATATTCCAGAAATTTCTCATATAAAAATAAGAAGTTTATTATTCCCCTTTGGTTTGTAATTTAAAAAAAAAGAACAGCAATTGCAAACACATCCCACACTCTTAGAATGACAAAGGAAAACATGGTCATGATGTGTGGCAAAAGGAAAGATGAAAACCATTCTAAATGAATTACTGGAGTAAAAGCAACATCAGAAATAAACATATACTATAATTATATGGAGTTAATTGAATAAATAGCAGGTATTCAAACATAAAACACTTCAGACCAAGCAAACTATCTGAGGTAAAGCCAAAAATATAGTTCAAGGTACATGCCTTTCATATCGGAGGCCCCAGGTTTTACGCCTGGTATCACAAACACAATCCCCAGAATCACATGGTCTCCTAAGCACAACTGGCACAGCCTTGCCCACCAAGACCAGGCCAAGTGTCACCAGGAGTAGTTTCTGTGCTCTTGAGTACAGCTGGGCAGCCCCTTCATAAAACATTTCCCAGGAACCCCACGGGATGCCATCAACACTCATCATTAAGCCCCACTCAGGAAAGACCTGTCTGTGGTGCAGATGGGCTCTCAAGAAAAATAAATGAATAAATAAATCCCTCTTGATCATTCCATAACTCCAAAGGAACTATTCAGATGAAGAATAAACATAAAAGAGGTTAGTAGTCACATTTTGTGAAAATCAGCAAGGAGCCAGTCCAGATGTCCCCCCAAACATCTCTGCACTCTGACCAAAGCAGAAAATAGCTTGAGCTTCATGATCCTTCCCTTAAAATTAATTTTGAGACAAGAAGAAAAGGGGAAAAACAAGTATTTGATGTATTAGACACCCAAGCAATGTGAAAAGTGAGTTCTAAAATAGGACAGAAGACTTTGACGCTAGTAGCAAAATAAAATATTTATCATCCCTCATCACTACCAATATTATCATCACTTGTGTCATCTTATTCAGCACTATCATTATACCATGAAAACAGTTTCTCTTCTTTGGGTCTTTGCTATGTACCAGAAATAGGAAGAGCTTTCCACTTTCCAATCATTTTCAGACCATTTTCAGGAGTTGGCACGTTATTCTGCAAGGGCCAGATGGTAAATATTTCAGAATTTGTGGATCATACTATCTTTGTCACAACTACTCAACTTTGTAGGTAAAGGCAGTCACAAAATAATATGAAAATACATAAGCAGTGCTACCAGTATGATGTAATTATCAAAAACCAGATGGCGGTTCAGTTGTATGCAACCTGCTAGCACAGTTCTACCAATTCAACTCACAAACCCATCCTGAAATGCTGTGAGGTTGACCCAGACACCTCATTTCTCTAGTGAGAAGAGAAAGCCTTCCAGGGTTGAGTAATTTGTTTGTAGCCACAGAGGCGCCTGACATTGTTGTCAGAGCCTGTGTCTAGTCATAGCCAAAGTGTTCCTCCACACCCCCTACCCGACTGTGATGTATGTGTTCTTGGCTGATATTCAAGACGATGTTAGAAGATACATGCATATACCCCTTTAACACATTTGAAAAAGTAGAGCCATATTTCCCACTTTGACTTTACTCTAATTTTTTCAGAGGAGGAGTCATAATCAATGACTGTCATAATCAGTTCTATGTCCCTTTGTATTTTAAAAAAAGAAAAGAAACATCAGATTTGGACTCATAGGAACAGTTTTAAAGAAGTCTTGCCTATAGAGAATGTTGTTGGCCTTTCATTCTGTTCTCACACACGATCTTCAGGTGTGGCTGAGACAGAGCTCAACAGACTGGAGCGCATGATTGATCTGCACGCAACAGACCCAGGTTCCATCTTTGGCACTGTCTAGCACTGTAGTCCATCTTGGAACCAGCAACAGTGGGAAGGTTCCAAAATAACAAAAACTCAACATCCTATCAGGATATTAGTGCAATATTACTCTCTCCTGTTGCTGGTGATAAAAAAAAAGGTTCATAAGGTTAAATGATGACTACAAGAGTATGCTACCTGCACGACAGAGCCTGGCAAGCTACCCATGTTTTATTTGATATGCCAAATACCAGTAACAATTATAGACCTCATTCCAGAATGGATTGAGGCTCTTTATGTTCCTGGAGCAAGCAGGTGCCCTTGGGCTCTACTAGCATGAGACAGGACATATGGAGATGTTACTGGGGCCCGCTCAAGCAAATCAATGATGAACAGGAAGACAGTGATACAGTGATACAGTGAAGGTTAAATGCCTCCTGAAAGTTACACCCTGACAGCGGCTTGCGGCAGTATAGCGCCTGCTCCAGAATTCCTCCTGCTGTGTCACCCACATGCCTTCTCCAAGAATTATAAACAGCTTTCAGAACTGGAAATAGCCAGATTCAGGAACGTCTTATTTCTCACTCACAAGAAGGCTAATGGTATGAAGACAACCCCAAGCCAATAACATGCATCAGGTTTCTTGGGCAGGCGTGTCCAAGAGTCAGTGGCTGAGATTAGTGTTTGTATGTGCACAGGCACACGCAACAGTAATGAGAAGGCTTGCCTCTTGTTTATATTCAAGCAGTTTAAAGAACTTGTGAATGAATCATCAATCATTTTGTAAGCAACAAATGTTAAATGACTATGTACTTTCAGAAAAGTACTTGCTTTTACTGCTAATGAGATGTTTGACCTCAGACAGGTCACTTCGTAGAGTATTTGTCTGTGAACTTAGCTCCTGAACCAGATCAGTATATTTGAAAAACACAGATTATGAGTAGGCGTGATTCCTACCCAGCATTAAGAAAAAGGAATTGGAGAAGAGAACAAAGGAATGAAAGGAAATTAAAATTTACAGAAAATGTTCAACTAAGCACAATCTCAGATATTCTAATTCCTATTTAAGTGAACACACACACACACACACACACACACACACATGCATACACAATTTGTGGTTTACAAACTTAGGAGTCATTCAACCAGATAATCTGAGGCCTTTTTCAAGCTTTAAAGTAACTATAACTCTGTAATCCATTTTCACTATAGTAAACCTCTCAAACCATCTACTGAAGTGATAGAAAGTCAATAAAATTGTAAATCTTCATAGTCCTTCAAATTCTTTCAGTCAGAAAACTGTTCAGAACCGTGGTGTTATTTCTGTATTATAAATTATGTTCTATTAATTTATGATTATTACAATAGTATTGATATCATTATTAGAACACTATTCATTTATTTATTAATAAAAATTACTTTTTCAACAATAAAATGCAACTATATCTATACTTAAGTATATTTTGTTTGGGAAAATATAATTAATGAAGAGTTAAAATTTGTTAAAGCTAAATCTTCCTATCTTCCAAGGTCCTACTTGCCTACATACAAATAAATCAAAAGCACTGGGACTAGCTTGAAGTGAATCAAACATGTACCAAGATATATAATACGGACAAAATGTTCCAGTCCTTGCTTCCACCTTAAAATACAATATATGCTAGTACAAGGCCAATATATAATTTGCACTGAAGTGGCAACTCACCAGTAGAAATGTCCAGCCAACAGATCTGGGAGCCCCAGAGGAAACACTGCTTCATTTGCAGAAATGGGAGTGCCAAGGAATGTGATAAATTGAATGAAAAGGACAGGAAAGACACTTCAAGAATTCACTTTTAGAAATTGAAATCCGTTCTATTTTTAATCCTCTCTCTCCTGGTTTTTAATTTCAGATCCTACTCAAGTCATGCAGAAAAGTATCCAGGTTGACAAATTATCAGTGCTTCACTTAGCTGCAATTTTCCTTCTGAAAACTATCTTCATGAATTAGCATTCAGACACATAACCTTAGCTTAGTGCCAATTTTGTTGAGAGAAATAACTCTGAAAACTGAAGGATTTAAAGTAGAAGTCATAAAGTTAATACAAAGAAGTGAGAATAAATAAGAATTTTTAAATATTTTGAATGTTTACAAGTTCTCAAAAACAGATGTACCTTTAATTTTAAAAGGGTTTATAATTGGAGGATTACAAGAGTTAATCCTAGGCTAAATGATAGAGCTAATGGTGCTGTCCCTGTGACACTGAGGATCATCATTGATTGCTCCCTGCTATTATTAATTTGATGGTTAAATTTCAAAGAAGCAATAAAAATGACACCTTATTTAAAACTAATTTTTTTTTGCCTATAAGATCCTAAAAGCTCACTCTAACTCCTATCTCACAGACAAGGTTAATATAAAGATTTTCCTGGCCAAATTATTTTAATAGGTCTCTCCCACTCTCCATTTCGTTCCATATTCTGTTCTCTCTACATTAAAAATGAGTACCTATATTGAACTCAACAGAAATATAAGGTAATATTTAGTAAACTTCACTGAATTCAAGTCTAACAAACTTCAGCTACCTTTCTCAACATATATTTTGACTTGGCAACTTTTGCATATTTGATAAATGTCATTATGAGCAAATATTTTCAATAAGTCTATAATTTTATGAGTCAAATGCATTCTCATGAAAAGAATGCCAGTGTATAACATTAAACCCATAAGAAATATGGGTTATATTTCTAATGGTTCAACTTTCACTCATCAACCCCAAAATAGTTCTTAACCTAAAGCAATTTTTTCCTCCCAGTGGTCATTTGGCAATTCCTGGAAACGTTTGTGTGTTTCACAGACAAGGAGGTATGCTACTGGCATCTAGTGGGTAAACTAGGGGTACTTTTAAATATGCTACGGCTCACAAATCAGTCTCTCACACACACACAAATACTATCTGGATTCAAATGTCAATAGTATTGAGGTTACACTGTCCTACAGTAATTTACTTACTAGATCATGAAAGAAAATTTTATTAATGTTGCACTTGGGTCTATATAGGTGGTTTAATTTTTAGTTAAGTAACTTGCTCACTACATTAATCTCAAACAAATGAGACTCATATTTATATTCAGCAAAAATTTAGATCTGATTCCAAGATTTGCAGGTAAGAATTACTTAAGAAATTTAAGGTTGTGCATTCCCAATGTGCTTTATTGTTTTCTCTCTGTGTGTGATGCACATCTGTATATGCAATCCCTGCCCCTCCCTCATTCATGCACACACACACACACACACACACACACACACACACACCACCTAGAGTGTTCTGCACACATCTCATATTCATTGAATGTCACTGAATTTTAAAGACTAGTTCCCACATCAAACAGTTGCTCTGATTTTTTTTTTTGTGGTAGGTGGGGGATAGCAGGTGAGGGGTGAAGATTACTGGGATTGGCCCTAGGCAAGTGCTCTAGCATTTAGCTATATCCCCAGTCCCTTGTTGCTCTAATTGAGAGAACCAAGATGACTGTCCTGGAAAAGAGGATTCTAATGGTCAAAGAAAGTTGTTCTGATTAGAAAGTGAAAATAAAAACAGATAAAGTTGAAAAACGTAGACTGCAACCATCAAACGATGTAACTAGATAAGGCTTATTAACTTTTAAGTCTAATTGACATACAGACTAGATATCTTCAATGTAATTATTGAGTGTAAAACTATTGTGCTTTAAGACAAGGCCTTACTACTTTATATTCACTTGTATCGCTTGTCTTCCCATTGTTCATCGATTTGCTTGAGTGGGCACGAGTAACATTTCCATAAATCTTGTCCCATGCTATAGTAGCCAAAGGCATCTGCTCGCTCCAGGAACACCAAGAGCCTCAGCCATTACTTCAGGTCATGGGAATGAGGTCTATAATTGGGTAGACTTTATATTTTAATGACAAAAAACATTTGGTACACTTATACAACTAGCTGTTTGAGCATCTTCTGCCAGAAGAAATGAGACTGGGGATTATCACAGATGGAAGAGTGAAAAAGAAACCTTAAATTCTTAGAGGATGCTTCCCCTGAAGTTTGAGGACAACTACTTGTTTTACATGGTTTTGAAAAGTAGAAGCACCTATATATGTATATATATTATATATATGTATTATATATTATACATTATACATTATCACTGTATCACTGTCTTCCCGTTCATCATCGATTTGCTCGAGCGGGCACCAGTAACATCTCCATATGACCTGTCTCATGCAAGTAGAGCCCAAGGGCACCTGCTTACTCCAGGAACATAAAGAGCCTCAAACCATTCCATCAGGTCATGGGAATGAGGTCTATAATTGTTACTGGTATTTGGCATATCAAATACAACACGGGTAGCTTGCCAGGCTCTGCCGTGCGGGTAGCATACTCTTGTAGTCATGTCAAAATCCAGCAATTATTGATGAACCGCGCTTCACGGCGCCGAGCCGGGCTGTGATAGCTGGTCTGCTGGGTGGAGTTCTGATGAGGGGGAAGTCGGATGTGGAAAATGGAGATCCTCATGGAGTGGGGGGGTCGTCTGGCTTGTTGTGAGGCTCTGCTGGGGTGGCGGGCCAGGGCTAGAAGCTGCCATCCCTCCTGGGCACCTCATGAGCGGCTGGACACAGTGAGAGCCAGTAGCAGCTCTGCCCCATGTCTGTCTTATTAACTTTTAAGTCTAATATATACATTATATATTATACATTATATTATATATAATATATATTGTATATTATATTATATATTATATTATAGATTATAGATTTATATTATTACATATTACATATTACACATTACACATTACACATTACATATTACATATTATATATTATATATTATATATTAGAGAGAGTCAGAAAACAAGAATCTAAAACAAGAACTGATATGATAGATAATTCTACTCATCTTCATCTTTTTTAAAATGATTATGGTTTGCAATGCAGGTACTGAATGTCCCTTTACCTAATGTCAGCATGTCCAGAGTTATAATTTCCAACTGTCATTGTCATAGTGTTCCCTGGTCTATCCTAATTTCCCTTATCCCCACCAGCACTTGTGGCTGCTTCCAACTATGGACAAGTCCTCCTGACCTTGTTTGTACCATTCGTGGGTATTAATCTCATAAGATGTTTCTTTAATATGACACAAATGAGTGCAATCTTTCTGTCTGTCCCTCTCCCTCTCACTCTTTTCACTAAGCATAATACTTTCCATGGCTATCCATTTATAAGCCAATTTCATGACCATTTTCCCCTATGACAGCATTGTTTTCCATTGTATAGATAACTGTACTGCAAACCATAATGCCCAAAAAAGAGAGAGAGGGAGAAGGAGAGAGAGAGAGAGAGAGAGAGAGAGAGAGAGAGAATGACTGCAATAGAGGCAGGCTGTAGTTGGGGAGGATGACAGGAAGAACTGGAGACATTGGTGGTGGGAAATGCATTCTAGTTAAGGGACAGGTGTTGAACCAATGTATGACTGAAACCTACTCATAAACAACTTTCTAACTGTGGATCTCATGATGATTAATAAATAAATAAATAATGACACTACCCAATTAAGAATACAGAACTTTAAAGCGAAAGAGCTTATCAGCCAAGAATCAAGAGAACATTGAATGTAATCAGATGGGTACCATGAGGATAGAAGAGTTGTGAGAGGGATCAACTTAGACACACAAGATAAATGTACTGAATGAGATCTAATTTCATCCAGAGAATATAATGATGGGCTGTTTTTATTACAACTGTAACTTATATCTTTCCGTCTTTAAGCATGGCAACAATACAAATGAAATACCTTAAGGTATGTGTGTGTGTGTATATATATATATATATATATATACATATATTTATATATATGCATATGTAAAGCATATTTTGTTTATAAAAAACTCATTGACCTGGGGATATCAGGGACCTGAGTTTAATATCCAGTCCAAAGTAATTCCCTGAACACCACCAGGTGTGATCTTGGTGGTCTCTGAGCATCACAGACCTGAGCAGTTCCATATAGATGGGTCAAGCGTTGAACCACTCATTGCAGCGCTATCTCAGGAAGTAGACCCAAGGGTGCCTGAGCACTGTTTGCAGGGCCCCCAAATAAATAACTTCATTATTCGGATAATGAGTTTATTCATAGTTTAGTAATCGTTCAAGTATTATTTGGTACTATGAAACATGGCTTTTTATTTTGGTTTTGGAGTTGTTGTTTCAAGGGGATTCAGGTTGCTAAAAGTCTTTGATGGTCAGGTTTGAACATTCTATATAAAGGATAGTCTCGAAATTAATGTTACATTGCCATGTCCATTCATCAGAAATGAGCTGTTCTGAAATCAGGTTCTATTATTGCTCAGAATACAGCAAGTCTTCAATCACATTCTGTATTTCATTAAAGGAAAATATGATGCTTTGAATCCTGGGAGTAAAATTACCTTGTGGCCTGAGGATATAAAATTAATCATATATTATAAAATGCCAAGCAGCACCAAACTCAAGCTCAGCTAAGGTAAGTATTTATATTCTGAAAATAGGTATTCTAGCCTTATTGATATGTTCTTACTGGAAGGATTTCTCTTTTTGATAATTAAAATTATATAACTCAGCATGACTATAGAAGATAGAAAATACATGCTTTTCTAAATCCTGAGTCAATTCATAAATTATTCAACTAAATTATTAGAGAAAATATGGTTTTTCAAAAAGAAATATGCATAGATTATATCTCAATGTATTTCTGCTATGAAGTCATAATTTCCTAACCATAATTTACCATAATTTCATCTAAATACTTTTCCCTTCCCTTCCTTCAACAGATATTGCATGACATTGGACCACACATCAGGTTGTGGTGCTCACACACTTGACCATTGTGCTCAGTGACCCTTAGTTGTGGTACTGTTACTAGAAGCAAGCGCTTGTCTTGAGCCACTGAGGACTGGAAACAGAGGACAAAACAGAAAGAGCCAAGCTCAAGTACATCTTACTGAAAAATGAAGGAAAGCAAGAAGAAAACTCCAACACCACATGGGAAGGGTCACAAGAGGTGGATGCCAGCTAGGGGTAGATTTTTACATATATTTATGTAAGAAAGAGAGAGATCTGTGTATAAGATGTATATACAGACATATATATGCATATATAAAGATGCATATATGCAGATATATATCTATATATAGATAGATCAGATAGATAGATAGATAGATAGATAGATAGATAGATGGATAGATAGATAGATAGATAGATAGATAGATAGATAGATAGATAGATAGATAGATAGATAGATAGATAGATAGATAGATAGATAGATAGATAGATAGATAGATAGATAGATAGATAGATAGATAGATAGATAGATAGATAGATATTATAGATATGCCTTTCTTACTCTTTCTAACTAGGGAGGGAGCAAGCACATTTTTATTTTTCTCATTAAGCCTAGATGTGGCCTGTCTCCTATTTGCAAGATCCTTGTGACCTTGATGTCAAGACAGGGGCATGCAGCATGTTAAGGTGGCTGTCCCGTGGCCGTCTGAGCCACCACCAGGCCCTGCCTTGTATTATTTCATTTATTCCGCTCTTTTCCCTCATCTCACACAACCTATTTGCTCTGCTCTTCTCTAGTCCCTCTGTTGGTACCTGCACATACTCCAGCTGCAGTGCTCCTAGAGATTGCACAGTTTCAGTCAAGATGCTCACAGGCTTGCTCTGCAGTGAGCGCCTGTCCTGGTCGTGGTGATATTCACAGGCCCCATCCCTCTGCTGCAGTGCTTGCATACACCCGTCTCCAGAGCAGCAGGAACGACTATGGCACCAGGGAGCCCAGAGAGCTGAGCTGCTGGAATTGCGCTTGGCACATATATATAGGCACCAGGGATTATACCTATGTTTAATCCCTGAAATATATTAATTCAGGCTTCAGAAACAGATACTTTTGCTACTTTAACCACTGAGTTACCTCCCAGCTCTTTTGTCTAAACATTTTATTCCTTTACTTTTTTATAATTTTATGTTCGACTAGAAACAATTTCAAATCTTTTTAATTTTGAAAAAAAATTAAAATTTATTTTAAGAAAATTTACTGAATTTTCATCCTAGCATTTTAAAAAATGCCCATTTTCCAAAAAAGAATAAAACAAGCAAGCAAAGACGAAGAGCTAGAGACACAGCTCAACAGGCTGAGCACCACCAGGGCTGACCCCAAGTCCACTGAGTGGGCGGGGACCAAAAATAAAAATTAAAAATTATGAAAACATGAGTAAGTCCTCATCTATTGTGCTGAGTATGTAGAAAGTGTTTACATGTTTATTAAACAATTACTGCAGGGGAAGCCTCAACCCCGTGGTTACTAGCACATTAATACTGTTCAGGTTGTGGCAGGTTTAACAAAGGGCACACTGGGGCTGTGGCCACCAGCTTTTCAGGAGAATGAAACTGTCAGTAAAAGAAACTAGCCCATTATTTCTCCTCTTTGGTTAGTCGAAAGATTGTACAGGTGTCTCTGCTCAATAATATGTACAATGTAAAACTATCCATATAAATAGTGAACATAGAGATTAATATATATTAGTAATTTCTCTACGTATGCTAATTCCCTAAGACAACCTCTGAGGCAGGCTTACTCATTTTGACACTAATATGATGAGTATAATTTAAGCTATTCAAGTGACTTAAATTTTTTAACACAATGTATTTGAAGCTTAAATGAGAGTAGGAAACAAAACCCACCAAAGTTTTGCTTAACATATAGACAGAAGCGAGACCTTCAATAGCCTTGTAACTGAAAGAATGGCATAAAACAGCACATCTCAACTGTGGACTATAAGAAACTTGTGGGCATCCATGAAAAACTAAGGGGGCCAAATGGAGAATCACAGCACAAGGTTCAAGGACCAATCCATTGGACAGGAGTGGGGTGAGGGGGTGGGGGGCATGGTGAACAGGAAGAAAACCATAGTCCAGAAAAAGGCTGAGAAATACTGGTCAGAGACATGAGTGCAAAGAGTGACACTTATCCTGTATGAATCTAAGAATGATTTTATAAGTAAAACTATACTCACCTATGCTGTATATAAGTAATGACTTTATGGCTAGTTATGCTCTTTGGCCTCTCTCAACTCCAGTGTCACGATTGTCTCTCCTGCCATGGAACCATACGCATGGAACCATCTTTGAATTCGGAGGTGGTTAAAATAAATAAGTACTTCCTCAGTCTTTTATTTGCGTGTTTTGTCCTGTCCCCTGAATGTCCCACTTTTTCCTTTCCTGCAGCTTTAGTACTTTAATAAATATTCAGGAAATCTGATAAGTCTGAGACCTCTCAGATTTCCTCTTTCCCTGGATTTTTCTGCAGAAAAGACAAACTACTTCAATTCTAAAAACTACCTGAATTAAATTAAAGGTGGGAAGGTTGGAAAACACATTAGCATAAGAATATGCACATTTCCTCTTTGGAAGAAGAGATAAGTAAAAATAGCACCAGGATCCTTTCTGAGCACCCCCAAAGGGAAATGTTTGCACAAAAGAATCAACTTCAACAAAGAGGAAATTCAGCCCACCCAGGTGTTCTCCCTTTAGACCCATTCCCCAAGTAGAGATTAAAGCTCTTCAGCAAGCCTGGCTGCCAACTGGCAGGCTGGTCTTCGAAAGCAAAGGAAAAGGAAATCGTGCTGAAGGGAGCACAGGAAAGTTACTTTTTTCGCAAACACCTAAATATGCGTAGTGCTTGAATCAGTTCAGCAAGTGGCAGCTATTTACACAAATTATTTTCAAGGTGACGCACCCATATGGTTGAGCGCATGCGCGCGACTTCCTCCTTGCATACCTGTATTCCCCTCAGATAAAGACCTGCAGGAGAGGTCACCAACAGCATTGAAGGGGTGTCCTTGTTTACTTGACGTTTCTTCCCTCTTTGATTCCAATCCACTTGGTCTTCACTTTTCTTTTTCAGAAACCTTTCTCTCATTTTTCAGTTATTCAAATAACAGATCCTTTATTGGAAATGCTTCCCTCCACCAAATCACTCAGCTCAATTTAGTCATTCAGTTCAATTCCAAAGTCCCACCTCCCCCTCTTCAGCACTTGACATATCTCTGGTAGGTTCTGTATAACTTCCCCACCCTACACACCGGTTTGCAAATGAGTTGCAGTTAAAGTAGGTATTTTTGACTCAAATACATTAGTTATATGGACTACTAAAGTCAATTCCCTTCTGTCATTTCCTCAACCAATGTGTTCACTCATTCATTGTTTCAGAAATACTGATATGAGAACAAAATATACAACGATGTTATTCCAGATCCTGGAGATCCAGTCAACACACACAAAAAATTCACAGCCCTACTGAAGGATCTACCTTAGAGGTGGTAATGAACAGTCAATGAATAAATAATATATTCGAGTGCGAATGCTGAGATAGAAACAAGCGAGGAGGATGGATGAGGAGTGCCAGAGTGGAGATTAAATAAGGCAAGCAGGGAAGACATCTTTGAGGAGGCTTGAAGGAGATTGTAATGGGGCAGAAAAAAATGATCCTGAGGAAGAACCTAGGTGATAAACAAATGTATCTGAAAATGAAGGCCAAATTCCTAGAACCATATAAGGCACTACAAAAACTGAGATTTATCCAGTATGGGATAAAAAAAAAATACACTGGAATATTTTGAGCAAAGCAGTAACAATCTCACCTGGTTTTAAAATAGCTATTCTGACTGCAATACAGGAAGAGGTAACAGGAAATGATAAAACACAGATAAATAAATTAATAGCTTCTAGAGGGGAGTGGGAGGGAAGGGAAAAGCAATAGATGACTGAGAGATTGTATTATTTCTATTATACTTTGTATTGTTTTTACTTTTCAAAGCATGTTTATGTCTTACATATTAAAAGTGATATAACTAAATAATAAGAGTGCCACTAAAATTCAGTACACATAAAAACAAAATAACTTCAGCAGACATAGAATTCACAACATAATCACATAGTGAATATAAAATAAATTCAAGTAATTTTAGAGGTTTACTATATTACAGGGGAGTAAAAATATGACAGTCCCAATTATGTCTTTGGTAAAAGTTAATTTCATGGGAAGAAACATGAAGGCAGGTCTTTATAACATCTTTAATATGAAAAATTTACATGCAAACAACTCCCTTTAACGGGTCTCCCCACTGTATCCAGAAAGAGCAAAGGATAGAAAATGCAAAATTAAAATGTTCATATATTGATATATTGAAATGTCATATATTGCAATGTTCATATATTGATTCCAGTAACAGAAATGTTTATTTTCCAGTAACAGAAAATGTTCACGCCTTTCTTCATGTCTCCTTCCATGATAACTGACCTAACTGACATTTCCTTTCATTCCCCCACCATCCTTTGCATCAGTTAAGCTACTTAACTGACATCTAAGAAAAGATGAGTTACTCAGTTTTTCTGGGTCTTCCCCATATGTTTAGCAGGCACATGTGTAATAAATAAATTTTTTCTCACTTTTGTATATACACAAAACTCAAGAATTTATCATCTTGGACCAGAGAGATAGTACAGAAATTAAGGCATTGTCTTGCATATAGCCAACTCCAGTAGAATCCCTAGTACAAAATATGGTTCCTAGAGTATTTCTAAGAGTGATCCTTAAACAAAGAGCCAGGAATAAGCCTGAGCCACCACCAAAATAATCTTATAATAAGTGAACATAGTTTTAGAACCATCTTGTAAATTAACACACACACACACACACACACACACACACACACACACACACACACCAGCAACCAAAAACTGTTCACTCTCATCCTCCATTTCAGGCATCCTCTCCCTTCCTAACTCAAGGGTAGTGTTATGCTGATTTCCAAAAGCATAGATTAATGTCACCTTTAGTGAATTTATACAGTGTGGTTCTCTTTAAAATGACAATTATTCTTGGCATCTGTAAGATACAGTCATGCTGTGTGTATAACTGTGGATGATCATCCTCTGGGAGAGTACAGCAGAAACAAATATTAAAGGGAGATCATAAAGAAGAATCGTCACATCAATTCCTAAAGATAACAATAAAAACAATTATTTTCCCAGTATTGTTTCCTTAAACTAACTATATACATTGGCACTCCAGAAACAATGAGCACATTATGAACACAAATCTTGATTCCTGTAAACTATGCCCAGCTGAAATATTCTTAGGCTAAAAAAAAACAATTCCAAAATTGAGTCCTAAAGTCCAAGAAAATATATATCTATACACATACACAGAAGGAGCAAGAGTTCCTTCTAGCAGTATAGTATCAATTAAAAGTATGTGCAATGTTAGAGTGAGAAAAACCACAAATGTATAATACAACTCTCACTATAAGAAATCATTCAGGAAAGTACCTTCAGTGAACACTAAAGCTATCAGGTCAAGGTTTTTGGTTTTTTTTTTTTTTTTTGGTAAAGGGGAATATATATTTTCCAAAGGTCTCTTCTTAAAGTATTGACCAGTGATACCTTTACAATGGAAAAAAATATGGTAAATTCTATTTTCACCAGTTAATATCAACAATGAGTAAACTGAAATCACATGCCTTCTGGGAGCAAGAACATATTTACATATTATTCTGACTAAAAATAATGATCTGAATATGATCATTTTTTAAAATGATCATAATCATCTTATGAGAAAATTTTTTAAAGCACACAAATGAAAGAATGGTGAAATTAAATATTATACACTCTTTAAATGTCAACATCAGGAAAAATAAAAAGTGAAGCAGAGAAAATTTCCTATCTAAAGAAAATTAGAAAACCTAACATAAATATTGCACATAATCTGGGTTACATTCTAGAGGACATTTAAAGGAAGATGACCAAGGGATAGATCCCATTCCTAGCTGTGTAAGGCTCTGAGTTCAAATCACAGCACCACAAGGCCCCCTCAACACTTTGAGGTTTGGCCCCCATAACAATAATAAAATTGGAGCGAAAGAGACAGGTTAACAGTCTAGATACATGCCCTAAATGCAGGAAGCCTAGTTTTGATCCCCTGGCACCTCCAAGAGTGAGCCCCAAGCACTGAGGTGGGGTATTTCATAAGCACTGCCTGGTGTAGCCCAAAGCAACCCCTCCAAAAAAAAAAAGAGAGCTTATTAGAGAACTGTAGAATGGTTATTCAAATATTTGAACCTGAATATTTAGAGGTTTGGAGTTGAACAACACATGAAAATCGTTCAATAGATCTCTGATTATTAGGAAAATGCAAATCAAAACTGCAACGAAGTATGAACTCATACCAATGAAATTGGCCTACATTGAAAAAACAGAAATAATATTTTTGGCAAGACTGTGGCAAAAAAACAAAACCTGGTATATGGGTGGTAGGAATTGTAAATTAGTACAACCTCTCTGGAAAACTATTTAGAGATTTCTTAAAATTAAACATAGCAGTATAGTATGATTCAGCTATACAATTCTGTTCATTTTCCCAAAGAACATAAAAACACAAATTTGAACATCTATTTGTACCTCTATGATCACTTCTATATTCCCAATAGCCAAATCATGGAATCAACTAAAATTCTCATTGGCAGATCACAAGGTACAGAAGCATAGGTATAGAGACCTGAGAACTATACATGTGGTACAGCACATGGCTAGCATGTGCATGGCCTGAGTTTGATCTCTGACACTGCATTTCATCTTCCCGAGTGAGGAGGAGGAGGAGGAGGAAGAGGAGGAAGAGGATAAGGAGGGAGGTAGTGGAAGAGAAGGAGGAGAAAAGAGGAAGAGGGGAAGAAATATTCATATATACGATACTCAATTTACTATCACTGCTATCCTAAAGGATAAAATGGGGTCAGGAAAATAGCACAGGGTGCAGGGGCTCACACTTTGCATGTGCAGGAATCCAGACCAATTCCTCTGTGGAACACCTGCTTGGCCTCTTGAGTCCTGCTGGGTGGGACACTGATGGTTCCGGAGCAATTGTTGCACCCTCAGATCCCAGCACTGAACTGTCTGGACTCAACTGAAATTAGTCAGGAGAGACCCTGAGCCCCCAAGCACTGCTTAAAATAAGCACGCAAATAAATAAATAAATAAATAAATAAATAAATAAATAGATTGTGCTAACTGTGAAAAAATGGAAAGGACTTGGAGTGATTGTATATATGAATAGTAAAGAAGTAATAGTAGAGAAGTAAAGACAATTGCCAGATGTTTTCATATATAGAATATAAATAACAAATGAACTAGCAAAAAAAAAAACCTAAAATATAGATAGTAAATTTAGTAAAAACAATGTTGTTAACTAGGAGGAAGGGGAGCAAGTGGGAGAAGTACGTAGAGGGGTCTTTCTTGGTGGTGGGTATGCTGAGTCCTATAAGGACTTAGCGGTATGAGGCTATTAATTCTAGAATGTGGTAAACTAATCATAAGTACATTAAAAATAAAAACATAAAGCCTGAGCACTGCCAGGAATGGCTCCCACAATATTTCTGTGGGGGAAAAAACATAAGTAAATTTAAAAAAATTATGTGGTTCCCCTTAAATAAAATAGAAAAAAAATAATATCCACTGAGAAAGAAAGAAAGAAGGAAGGGAGAGGAGGGAGGGAGGGAGGGAGGGAGGGAGGGAGGGAGGAGGGAGGGAGGGAGGGAGGGGGAGGGAGGGAGGGAGGAAGGAGAAAGAAGAAAGAAAGAAAGAGAGAAAGAAAGAAAGAGAGAAAGAAAAAGAAAGAAAGAAAGAAAGAAAGAAAGAAAGAAAGAAAGAAAAGAAAGAAAGAAAGAAAGAAAGAAAGAAAGAAAGAAAGAAAGAAAGAAAGAAAGAAAGAAAGAAAGAAAGAAAGAAAGAAAGAAAGAAAGAAAGAAAGAAAGAAAGAAAGAAAGAAAGAAAGAAAGAAAGAAAGAAAGAAAGAAAGAAAGAAAGAAAGAAAGAAAGAAAGAAAGAAAGAAAGAAAGTTAAGAGCTCAATTGTGGATATGTTAGGTTGGAGAAATCTTAGATATACAATATATTAAGAAGAGACTTGAATATTGAGGCTGGATTTAAAAAATGAGGTTTGTCTGGAGACTTAAATGTGGAAATTATAGAATGCACTTAAAGCTTAGGAGAATGCATTTGGAGTATGTACAGATTGAAAAAATGAAAAAAAACATACAAAAGTGGTATAGGCAGAATGTATAGACATCTGCCAGTAGTTCCATTTTTCCAGAATTTAGTATGCATAAATATGAGTGAAATTCAAGCTGACATGACAGGTCACAGAGGAAAGACAGAACTTCTGGGATAGAATCTAAGAAACTTCTCTAACCAAGCTGAATTTGGGAGGCTTTGCTGAAAATGTCTCAGTCACACCTACCAATAAATTCTACTTGCTACTCCCTGCCAGTCCCCAAGCAAAAGGAGAGAATAAATTTCTATTTTAATATTTAAACAACAGAATTCCACAAATACTATTTAAAAAGCTATTTGTTTCCTTTACATTTGTTATAACAAATAATTTGGGACCTATGTCTTTTGTATTCTTTTATTAAGTGATTCCGTCTTTTCAGTACATATACCTTTCCTTTGATTTTATTCTAATGGTTTGTAATGTATACTTTCTGTTTTACTTTTATTAATGTCTAGCTGTAGAACTTTCATTCACATCCTTAAGCAAACGTATTTTAATGTGTCAGCTTTGGACATCATATTGTATCTAGAGATCAGTTCTTACCATTAAAAACAGAAAGCTCTGCATGTTTTCTTCCTTCTAACTAACCTATGAATAGCTAACAAAAATTTAAATCTATATGTTCTGATCCTCATTCCCAACGAATGGAGACATTACTGGCGCCTGCTCGAGCAAATTGATGAACAACGGGGAAGACAAGAAGACAAGTGATAAGTGACAAGTGATGTTCAGATACTGTTTAAGTACAATTTATTATATTCCTTCTTAAAAGATAACTATCTTTTCTATTAAAACAATAACATTGACTTTTCATCTTAAAATCAGCTTAATAATGTGTATGCCTGTGTGTGTGTGCGCGTGTGTGTGTGTGTGTGTGTGTGTATACATATATATCGCCCCATCTGCCTGCTGTCAGTCATCTACAGGCTGTTCAATCAAGTCATCCTGAACAGGATTGGCAGAACTTTGGATAAAGGACAACCATGCCAGAAAACTGGCTTCTGAAAAGGATTTAGCACAATCGACCATATCTACATGGAAACCAAGCTCATTGAGGTTTGTAGGGAGTTCAAGATGCAGCTATGTCTCACGTTCATTGATTTAAAGAAAGCCTTTGACTCTGTTAAGACTGAAGCCCTAGCCAAACAGAGCATTCAAACCCAAGACATCAAGATCCTTCATGAGCTGCATTACGGATTCACCACCAAGATCTCACCATTCTACAAGGAAGTGATCATTGATGTCAAAAGAGTGGTTCAGCAGTGTGATACCATTTCACCAACACTCTTCAGTGCCACCCTCAAGAATGTCATGCGACAATTCGAATGGGAAGGAATGGGAGTGAAGATAGATGGTTGGCAACTACACTACCTCTGCTTCACTGATGACATGGTTCTAATAACACCAAACATTAGCCAAGCAGCACAAATGTTGGAAAGATAGGTCTACAGCTGAATCTCAACAAAACTATGTTTATGAAAAATGAACTAGTTCCAGAGGCCCCATTCACTCTCAATGGAACAAACATCTCTGATAGCAGCAGTTATGTGTATCTAGGTAGAGAACTCAACATGATTAACAACCTAAAACCTGAGCTGTGCAAGAGGAAGAGAGCGGCATGGAACGCCTTCAAAAGCATGGAAGAAACAGCTAAAAAGGACAAAGAACCCCCGACTCCAGGCACATCTCTTCCACTCCACCATTATCCCTACATTAACGTACACCTCAGAGAACTGGGCCCTACGAAAGCAGGATGAGAATGCTATCCGTGTCTCCCAAAGAGGAATTGAAAAAAAGGCTATGCTTGGAATATCACACGTCACTCAAGTGTGAGAAGGAATCCTGAGTTCCAACCTCTGTCGGACGATCCTGGAGTCAGGGACACTGTCTCATTTGCCAAGGCATTGAAAATCAGATGGGTTGGACATGTAAAGCGATTTGGAAATGACCGCTGAACTAGAGCCATTACCGACTGGATCCCACAGGATGTCAAAACATCACATGGCTGCCCACCTACAAGATGGTCAGACTTCTTTGTCAAGACTCTGAATGAATGGTTTGAGGCTCTTCATATTCCTGAAGCAAGCAGATGCCACTGGGCTACACTGGCACATGATAGGGTCAAAAGGAATCGTTACTGGCACCCGCTCGAGCAAATATACAAATAATGGATGCCAAGTGATCAAGTGATCAAGTGTGTATACATATATGTATATATGTGCATATGTTTTATTTAAGAAAACTTGATTTTTTTCATCTTAAGGTTATTAAAAGAATAACCTTGACTTTTCATCTTAAAATCAGCTTACTAATGTGTGTGCATATATATGTATATATGTGTATATATTATATATATTAAAATATAAAACCAGTAAGTTCATGTCATATATTCCACAGAAGGGGATTATGTTTTTAGTAAGGGAAATTTAGTAAGGGATTATGTTTTAGTAAGGTCCATTTTGTATGGACCTAGATCTGAAATCTCTGAGATTGTCCACTAAAACACATGAAACACATAAATTTAAATAAAAGTGGAGAAGGTTTAGGCTTATAATTTATTTAATAAAAATAAAAGGAAAATAAATTTGAAACACATTAGTGCCACTGGCAAAAGAGGATATACCATTTGGATGGTGCCAAGGAGAGTCCGTAAATTCAGCTACAGACATTACAAAGTTGCAGTGATACTGTTTTTTGAGGTCATTTAGGAGAAGAGACAGCAGTAAAAGTTAGATTTAGAAGTTCTCAAAGTAAAGGAAGATAGCATTTAATAAGCTGTGGATCTGCCTGTGGGTGGGGTGAACACAGGCTTGAGAATAGGATAGAATTCAGGGATGTGAATAAGGAAACACACACGTATAAAAGCTTATGTGAACACAACCACCAGTAGGCAACTCCATGTAAAATGCTTTCTTCAGGCCAGTAAAAAAAAAAAACCTTTCTTCAAAGGAAAGGTTCTACATTTGGCAAGCTGAAGGCTTCTCACAGGACACTGCAGCTGTCCTTGTAGAAGTGCTAATACTTACTGTGCTGGGCTTCCACTTTTTAATCTCACTGACTCCTTTTGTTGACCTGTATCCTAGCTACAAATGGAAAACCCGCTGTTTTCAGAGAGTCCCACAGAATTCTGGCACGACTAGCAGTGACAGTGATGATCAGAACACTACCATAAACATGAAGTTAGAAGCTAAGAGCATTGCTATATCCCAAGTATATATTGTTTTCTCATTTAATCCTTACAAACCCTTTATAAACTGGGTATTATCATTATTCCAATTTCATTTTATGTGTAAATGGGGGACTCCCAAGCAGTGCTCAGAGGGGGGGGGCGAGCTGGCAACTCCCAGTGATACTCCACAAATGAGATGCTCGATGGAGATTCAGTATTTCTCAGGCTGGTGGTGCTGGGAGCTTCAAGGACAACTCTAACAGTACTCAAAGGCCAGCAATAGTGCTGGGAGGATGTGGGCACCTGGTACTGTCGCTCAAACCACTGAATACGAAGTCCTATCCCCAGCCAAATCATCCAAATCTAATCATTTAGAATTCAATACAGATTAAAAATAGTTTGACAGATCGGAGAACTGACATTACCAAAAAGCTGGGGTGGAGGTGTTTGACTAAGAGACAACTATGAGGCGATGGTGTAGGGAAAAGGGCATTCTGGTTGAGGGGGCGGTGCTGGAACACTATATGCATGAAATCATACCATTAGCAGTTTTATAAATCATGATACTTGGATTAAAAAAATTAAATAGTTAAATAGAGGGAACATCAGTATATATTGTATAAACATTAAAAGAATAATAAAGGAACATTTTGAATAACTATAGCCCATGAATTTAATGAACCAGGTGTGAAATATATTAAGTGCTATAGGATGGAATTTACTAACACTTGTATAAGAAAGACACTCAATACGCAACTACCTATTAAAGAACTGAATAATGTTTCCAAAAGAGAAGGTACCAGACTCGGTTGGGTTCACTGGTGAAAACTATACCAAATCTTTAAGGAAGAAAATATACTAATACTTTATGAGCTCTTTCAAAGATCAGAAGCAGAGGAATGCTTTTTAACTCATTCTTAAGGTCAGCATTACCTTGACAGACATATAATTATAGATAAAAAATTCCTTGTGGACGCAAAAAATTCACAAAAATGTCAGCAAAATAAAGCTGACAATATTTAAAAAAAAAGAATCACAGATCATATTTATCCCAGGTGTGCACAGCTGGTTCAACATTTGAAATCAATTAATATATCACAACAATTGCCTAAAAAAGAAAAACCACATTATAATATCAATTGAAGCAGAAAAGTATTTGACAAAACCTAACACATTTATGAATTTTTAAAACTCTCACTAAACTAAGAATAACGATTTCCTCAACTCAGTAACAGCTACTTCTAAAAAACTCAGAGCTAATGGTGAAATTCTTAATTCCTTCCCTCTGAAATCAAGTACAAGGTAAGGATTTCTTTTTATATTACTTTTTAGTATGTACCAAAAAGTTCTAATATATTAGAAATAAAATAAAAGAATAAAGCCAAACACAGGATGATCTCACTTATCTATGGTATATAAAGTAACAGGACAAGGGACTGAAAGGTATTAAAGGAAGGACATCTAGATCACCCTTAACCCTAAAATAGAGGAAGGAGAATGACAGGGAGCTAAATAATCAAGGGGAGAGGTAGGAAGAGGAGGATTGTAGGTAACAAAGTTAGGGACTAGGGACCACAGGCACACGGGTGGGGTAGAGGTGTGGTATAGTCATATACCAGAAGAGATAGGGCACGTTCAGGGTGGTATGGCCACAAACAAGCCATATATCTAAAACAGAGACAACAAGAATGAAATCAGGAAACCCGAACTACTACAACGAAAACAAAACTAAATAAGTAAATAATTGTGCTTATCAAGGAGGCAGAGTATGGGAAGTGAGGGAAACTGGGAACAGTGGTGAAGGGAAGCTGAAATGGGTGGTGAGACTGGATGTACTGTATGTCTGCAACATTGTACATCTGAAACTCAACTATGAATAATTTTGTAAATTATGCTGCCTTAACAGCATCATTTATGCCTTAACAGCATAATTTTTTCCTATATTTTAAAGGAATAAAAATGAAAGGTATACATATTGGAAAAGAATAAGTTTTAAAAAGTCATAATTCACAAATAACATGATAGTTTATAGAAAATTGAAAAAAATTCAACAGAAAACTCCTAATAAGTAAATAATTATAACATGCCTGCAGGTTACAAGCTTAATATACAAAAAGCAATTGCTTTCCTATATAAAAAGTAATGAATAAATATAATTTTGGATTTAAAACACAAAGGCATGCTTACCAACTCCCCCAAAGTGGCACACATAGACATACATATCTAAATCTAACCAGGTATAAAGGGATATTAAGGAAACAATTCCATTCACAATTGTGCCACAGAAAATCAAATACCAAGGAATCAACTTACCCAAGCGTGTAAAGGACCTGTACAAAGAAAACTACAAGACACTGCTACAAGAGATAAAAGAGGACACAAGGAAATGGAAACATATTCCCTGCTCATGGATGGGCAGAATCCACATTGTCAAAATGGTAATACTCCCCAGAGCTCTGTATAGATTCAATGTAGTCCCTATAAGGATACCCATGACATTCTTCAAAGAAATTGACCAAACACTCCTGAAATTTGAATGGAATAATAAACCCCCAGCGATAGCTAAAACAATTCTCGGGAAAAAGAAGATGGGAGGCATCACCTTTCCCAACTTCAAACTGTACTACAAGGCAGTAGTAATTAAAACAGCATGGTATTGGAATAAAAATAGACCCGTGGACCTAAGAATAGAACTGAGTATCCTGACACCCAACCTCAAACACATGATCATTTAATCTTTGATAAAGGTGCAACGAGTCTAAAATGGAGTAAGGAAAGCCTCTTCAAAAAGTGGTGTTGGGAAAACTGGGCAGCGCAGCGTAAAAAAATGAATTTGGACCTGTGTCTAACACGATGCACAAAAATCAGATCAAAATGGATTAAAGATCTCAATATCAGACTTGAATCCATAAAGTACATTGAAGAAAATATAGGAAAAACCCTCCACGACATTGAAGCTAAAGGCATCTTCAAAGGTGAAACATCACTAACAAAGCAACTAGAAGAAAAGATAAACATATGGGACTACATGAAACTAAAAAGCTTCTGCACCTCAGAGATAGAAACAGTGACTAAGATACAAAAGCAGTCCACAGAATGGTAAAGAATATTCACCCAATACCCATCTGATAAGGGGCTAATATCCAGGATATATCAGGCACTGGTAGAACTTTACAAGAAGAAAACAAACAACCCCATCAAAAAAATGGGGAGAAGAAATGAACAGAAACTTCATCAAGGAAGAAATTCAAATGGCCAAAAAACATATGAAAAAATGCTCATCATCACTAATCATCAGAGAGATGCAAATCAAAACAACAATGAGATACCACTTTACACCACAGAGACTGGCACATATTCAAAAGAGCAAGAACAACAAGTGCTGGCGTGGATGTGGGGAAAAGGGGACACTCATCCATTGTTGGTGGGAATGCCGGCTGGTACAGCCTTTCTGGAAAACAATATGGACTTTCCTCCAAAGACCAGAAATTGAACTCCCATTTGACCCAGCCATACCACTCCTGGGAATCTACTCTGGGAAACCAAAAATACGCAGCGGAAACACCATCTCTACTTTTATGTTCATAGCAGCATTATTCACAATAGCCAGAATCTGGAAGCAACCAGAGTGCCTGAAAATCGATGACTGGATAAAAAGCTTTGGTACATCTACACAATGGAATACTATGCAGCTATTAGGAAAAATGAATTTATAAAATTTGCCTATGAATGGATGGACATGGAGAAAATTCCGTTGAGCGAAATTAGCCAGAAGGAGACAGACAGATATAGAATGACTGCAATTATCTGCATAACATAAATATATATGTACATATTATGATACCAATATTCAAGGTCAAGTGAAACATATATCAGGAGGTCTTGTCAAAGATGGAAATTATCACAAACGTGTGGGAGTCAAAGGCTAGGTAAGACAGAAAATGGAACGATGTGCTAACAATTGTCGAGGGTACTAATGCCAACCTAGAACTGAGCATTAAATAGAGGCAAAAAGATACACATGACAACCCTTTAATGTATGTTCTGTAATCCATAGTCTGGAGGTGAAGGAAAAGAGAAAGAGAGAGAAATGGAAAGAAATAAAGAACCTGCCATGGAGGAGGGCTGGGGGAGGGGGAGGGAACCGGGGGCGTTGGTGGTGGGAGATGGGCACTGGTGGCGGGATGGGTGCTGGAACACTGCATGACCAAAACCCAAATATGAACTTTTTAATTGTATATCTTTGTAATTGTAAAAATAAAAATTTTTTTTAAAAAATCTTCTCAAGATGAAAAAAAAAACAAATCTAACCAGGTATTGTTTATAAAACCTAAATAAGGAAATTCACAAAATTCTGATTGGGTCAGTAGCCAGTAAGGAACTTTGAATTTCGAGTCAGGATAAAGTCTATGATGCGATGTAACTCTACTAACATGACTATGTTCCTATCTTGGTACATTCAAGGCATCTCTCTGCCTTGAAGCCTATAATCTATTTAAATGAAAAGTATTCCATGAGTGTAACAGCAAAAAACTATCTAGATGATAAGCTCTCAGTAACTTTGGAATCAAAACATCTATGCAATGGATTTACTAAAAAGTGAATGTTTGCTATACCAATTTGAGTAATTTTCTAAGTAAATCTTGATATCACCTCAAGAACCTCTTCAGTTTTATATTTCAGGTTGGAAATAAATGTGCAAAATTAATTTTAATGGAAATTTACAATGGATGAATTTCTGAAACAAATATTCACTGTGTAAATATTCCCTTGACTCTGAGATTAAAATAATTTGAATATATTGGAAATAGTTGAAATTGTTATGACCTGGGAAAAATAGCTAAAAGAGCAATGAAAAGGCAATATTCTTAGTTATTGGAAGAATTCGAAAGAAAAAAAATATGACAAAATTTACAAACCAAAGGGCACTCTTCTTGTTAATGCAAATATTAAAAGTTCCCAATATTAAAAAAGTTCCCAGTTATCATTTGTATGTATGCACTGGCCAAAATGTATAGAAAAACAATCAAATCACTCTGGAAGACATTATGGTGGGTTAGAAAACCCTCTCCCTGCTGTCTAATTTCACTCATACCTAAGTAATGTGACCCTGATTGCCTGAGCAATGTCTCACAAATAAAATCTGCAATAACATTCAGTACCCATTTATTCCATCTTAATAGACTTGCCACACCCAACAGTAAATGCAATTTCAAAATAAAGTATTGCGAACAACATGGCTTTAAGATGTTAACATTGCATTTTGAAGCCTTTTGCAAGATTATCATTCAAATCATAACATTTTTATACTCCCAGGTTCTTCCTACTTATATTTTCCTCAGTTAAAAAAGTATAAAATCTCTAATTCGACTTCCAAAGAGATTCACAGCTTAGACACAAATTCCTTATAGCCATACTACTCACTTCAACCTACCATTTACTTAAATTATTTCTTGTTATATAAAGTTACAGCAAACCAAACTGTTCCTGGAGCAATCCCAAAATGGAGCATGCATCAGTCCATGGCTAATTTTACATCTGTTGTCTGCTTCCGTTATAAACAGTCACATCAACTAGAACATTACCGCAAATGAAAACACAGGGAAAAAAGAGAAAACAGCGCTATCACTGATGTCAAAGGCCTGACATGGTGACAATAACAAGGAATTGCTCTCCTAATGCCACAGAACTCACAGTATATATTCAAGCCCAAGGTACCAGCAGCACATGAAGACGGTGCCATGTATCAAACTAGCTGATGTCGAAAAAGCAGTGGTTGTAACAACAAGGTCAGTGTCAGCAAAGAGAAGTCGTTGATAAACAGTTGCCTGTGTCAGCGGCTGATACTGATGAGCGGTAAAGATGACAAAGCATTGTACAAATTATGCCCAAGTTCTCCTGCTTCCTCAACAACTCTGCACTAGAAATAGCAATGCATCTGTCATTTCAATCCCATCTGAATATATTAACCTATCTCGACCTTAACAATTTTCAAAGAGAAACTACTCAGAAACTGAGGGAAGCCCCTGTTCTAAAGATGAATCATTTTTTTAAATGCCACCCTAAATTGGTTGCCGAAGTCCAACTCTTCCGAGGAATATGTATGTACATGGCTAAGATTTACAGACATGTCTTTTAAACTGAAAACCTTCATTTTAAAAACTAGGTTTTACAATAATAACATTGAATTAAGTGGTATTCTCATGTTAATTCAAGCAATTTTGCATGTTTCAATATGTGTCAAGAACTATGGAAATAAAAAATCAAAGAGCCTGCTCCTGCTTTCCGAATTCAGAGCTTTAAGGGAGAGAGACAGAGACAGGCAAAGACAAATTATTGCGCTGTGAGTTAACTGCTTGCTAATTCATAAAATGTTGGGGGTGGGCAAAGTTTTGCCAGAGAAAGCTACACTCATAAGGAAACCAAAACAAAAATTTCTTTATGAAGTTTTTCTCAGGATAATGAATATGAATGGATATTACTATTTTTTCCATTGTATCTCTGTCCTTCTATCTCTCATTTCCTTTTCTTTTTATCTCTAATTTTCACATACCACAAAACTTAAAGGGAAATTATTAAATTACAATTAAAATAGGAAATATGAGGCTGGAGCAATAGCCCAGTGGGTAGGACAATTGCCTTGCATGCGACCGGCCCATGCCAACCCGGGTTCGATCCCGGCATCCCATATGGTCCCCGAGCACCGCCAGGAGTGATTCCTGAGTGCAGAGCCAGGAGAAACCCCTGAGCATTGCGGGTGTGATGCAAATAAATAAATAAACAAACAAACAAACAAATAAATAAATAAAATGAGAAATGAACAATAATTTTAAATTTCTTCCTGACCATGATTAATTTAAGGAAACATATTACTTATAGTAATAACATAATTCCATGCTCACATTAAGAATGAATTTTATCCACTTGAACAAAACTTTGCTTATTTAGCCAAAATGTTTAAGAATAAGCAGGCAACCAAAACTGATTTACTAATGAGATATTAACATTTTCATTTCATCTAAAAATTTTAATCATTTAATATCTACAAATTCATATAAAATATAAATATTTAAATTTAGAATATCACTTGTCTTCCCATTGTTCATCAGTTTGCTCTAGTGGGCACCAGTAACATCTCCATGAGTCCTGTCATGTGCTAGTGTATACATAAGGCATCTGCTCACTCTTGGAACACAAAGAGCCTCAAACCACTCATTCAGGTCATGGGAATGAGGTCTATAATTGTTACTGGTTTTTGGCATATCAAATACAACATAGGGTAGCTTGCCAGGCTCTGTGGCGCAGGTGGAATACTCTCGGTAGTAGGCTATCAGTTCATGTATTTACTGATGAACTGCATGGCTGCTTTTCGGCCATGTGCAACAGAAAGGGATCGGCTCTTCTCTTGGCTGGAGCTAAAAGCAGCATATATTCAAATAGTGTATTTACAAAATAGATAGTTAATAACAGCATGGGGCAGAGCTACAACCAGCTCTCCCTGTGCCCAGCCGCTCACGAGGCGACCGAGAGGGATGGCGGGTTCTAGCCCTGGTCCGCCACCCCAGCAGAGCCTCACAACAAGCCAGACGATCCCCACCACTCCATGAGGACCGCCATTTTCCACATCCAGACCTCCCCTCTAGTCAGAACTCCATCCAGCAGACAAGCCTTTCACAGCCCAGATCATCGACACCCATCCTGCAGCAGCAGATTTTTTTCAATCCGACCCAGGTATGCTGATCCAGAGACTCACAGACATGGGGGCAGAGCTGCTACCAGCTCTCCCTGTGCCCAGCCGCTCTTGAGGCACCCCGGGAGGGATGGCAGGTTCCCAGCCCTGGCCCGCCATCCCAGCAGAGCCTCACAACAAGCCAGAGCGACCCCTCCACTCTATGAGGGCCGCCTTTTCTACATCCGGACCTCCCTCTCATCAGAACTCCATCCAGCAGATGAGCCTGTCACAGTCCAGCTCACATGCGCCGCAAGATTCATCAACAAATGCTGTATTTAGAGGTGACTATAAGAGTATGCCACCCACACGTCAAGCCTGGCAAGCTGCCCGTGTCATATTTGATGTGCCAAATACCAGTAACATTATGTTAGGTCATTCCCATGACCTGATGGAATCGGTTTGAGGCTCTTTATATTCCTGGAGCAAGTAGATGCCCTTGGGCTCTACTAGCATGAGATAGGACATATGGAGATGTTACTGGAGCCCGCTTAGGCAAATTGATGATGAACGGGAAGATAGTGATAGTGATAGTGATAGTGAATAACAGCATACTACACATTTACATAATGTACATATTTAAATAAGATAAATATATTTAAGCATAGTATCTAGCAAAATGTACTTGCTAGACAATTATTCATGTTAATATACCTATAAATTTAAAAAGTCAAATAAATACCAAATAATGTTTTAGTACAATTATATCCCAGCAAATACTTAGGATGAAAATTTTTAGTATAAGTGTGTCCAGGATATAAATACTTATTTGTTGTTGCTCAGAGAGTCTAATTTAACTATACCCCCTTTTTTTGCTAAATCTGACAATTCTGTTTTAATGCCTAGTGCTAAGACTATAAGAAATACTTCATAGTTATATAGTAAATATACTGGAGTATTAAGACTATAAGAAATACTTCAGTCACTTACTCATATATTGTATATATGAACACAACTTTTAGGGAGAAAACAGAGACGGTGATTTGATTACAAATTCAATTTCAAACACTATTAATCTAATCTGTGAAAGAAAATAGCAAGTGTCTAAAAGGCAACAGTTTTAATACAACAAATACAAATAAACCATTGGTTGTTAGCAATTGCTAATGGATCCATTGAAATAATTCTGCCAGAATTCTGGTAAATCATGTATGTGGGTATGGACCTATTCATTATTCTACTTTTGCGTTGAATTGCTAAGTGAAAATGAGAATTTGAACCACAGCAAAGAAAAGTCTAGATATAGAAAACTGTTAAGTTAGACATGCATGCAAAGATATCTTCTCATTTATGAAAAACATCTAATAATTCTCAGTAATAGTTTAATTCAACTATGTGTCCAGCAAGAAAATGTTTACCGAGTCATTTCTTTTAAAGATAAATTATCTTGATCAAGTTGCACCCATTTGCTTCTTAGACTTTTTTTTCCAAGAAAATTAATAATGTGCCAAGATGAGTCAGTGTTCTAAGTTTAAGCAAATATTGGCCCAAACTTTTTCATCAATGTGTATGGACATATGGCTTTGCCTTCTGTTAACATTATTAGGACACAGTCTTCAACAGTTATAGAAGGTGTAGTTTTTAAAGTTCCTGTCCCTTTTAATATATTTATGGAGATAATATTACTTCACATGAGTTTATACCTTTTAGGACTTTAATTTTCTACCTCTGCAGAGAAATTGCTACCCACCACAACCAGAATTCCAGCATCCTCCCTACACCATAGTTCACTGCCCCCCATTCCCAAGTTTCCCGCTTCATACCTGGTAATCACTAATCTGCAGTCCTAAATCCCTGAGTTTAGTTCCATTGGTTTTGCCTGGTGTCATGCTTTGCTTCTCTATAACCCATGTGAATGAAGTGATGAGATCATAAAACATTCGTCTTTCTCCTTCTGATTTCATTTAAATTAACCCCTTGCAACCGCATATAAGTTGCAAAAGGCAATGCTTCAGTTTTTAAATGCTGAATAGAATTTTACATTACAAGCAGAACAGGGGGAATCCACAGGCTAAAAGCAGGGAAATGATTCATAAGAAATGACTTAATGAGAAAATACTTTCTTTTTTTTTTTTTTGTATTTAACATTTTATTATACCACCGTGAGATATACAATTACAACGTTGTTCACGCTTAGGGGTTTCGGTCACATAGTGTTCCAGCACCCGCCCTCCACCAGTGCCCCTCAGCCACCACCCATGTCCCCAATTCCCTCCCCCTCCAACATCCCGCCTAAATGGCAGGTTCTTTATCTCCTCTCCTCTCCCTCTCTCTCTCCTCCTTCTCCCACACATTGTGGGTTGCACCACAGTACACTTAGAAGCCATCACTTGCATTTTTTGTCTATATTTAATGCTCAGTTCTATGTTAGTATCAGAACTTTAGACATTTATTCACTCATGTTCCTTTCTCTATCTAAACCAACCTCTGACTCCCACACGCTTGTGGTAATTTCCACTTTTGGTAAGATCACCTAGTATATTTATGTCATGCAAATAAATGCAGTCATTCGATGTCTCTCTCTTTCCTTCTGACTAATTTCACTCAACATGATTCTTTCCATATCCATCCATTTATAGCAAAATTTCATAACTTCATTTTTTTCTGACAGCTGCATAGTATTCCATTGTGTAGATGTACCACAGTTTCTTTATCCAGTCCTCAGTTCTCGGGCATACTGGTTGTTTCCAGGTTTTGGCTATTGTGAACAGTGCTGCTATGAAAATAAAAGTGCGGATTGTGTTTCCGCTGTGCGTTTTTGGCTTTCCAGGGTATATTCCCAGGAGCGGTATGGCTGGGTCAAAGGGGAGCTCAATATCTAGTCTTTGGAGGAATGTCCATATTGCTTTCCAGAAAGGTTGTACAAGTCGACATTCCCACCAATAGTGTATGAGAGTCCCCTTTTCCCCACATCCACGCCAGCACTTGTTGCTTTTACCCTTTTGGATATGGGCCATTCTCTGTGGTGTGAGGTGATATCTCATTGTTGTTTTGATTTGCATCTCTCTGATGATTAGTGATGATGAGCATTTTTTCATATGCCTTTTGGCCATTCGGATTTCTTCCTTGTCAAAGTTTCTGTTCATCTCCTCTCCCCATTTTCTAATGGGGTTGGCTGTTTTTTTCTTATATAGCTGTACCAGTGCCTGATATATCCTGGATATTAACCCCTTATCAGATGGGTATTGGGTGAATATTCTTTCCCATTCTGTGGACTGTCTTTCTATCTTGGTCACTGTTTCTTTTCGAGGTGCAGAAGCTCTTCAGTTTCATGTAGTCCCATATATTTATATTTTCTTCTAGTTGCTTTGTTAATGGTGTTTCACCTTTGAAGATGTCTTTAGCATTGATGTCGTGGAGGGTTTTTCCTATATTTTCTTCAACGTACTTTATGGATTCAGGTCTGACATTGAGATCTTTAATCCATTTTGAACTGATTTTTGTGCAAGGTGTTAGACACAGGTCCAAATTCATTTTTTTACATGTAGCTGTCCAGTTTTCCCAGCACCACTTGTTGAAGAGGCTTTCCCTTACTCCAGTCTGGACTCTTTGCACCTTTATCAAAGATTAACTGATCATGTCTTTGAGGGTGGGTGTCAGGATACTCAACTCTATTCCATAGGTCCACCGGTCTGTTTTTATTCCAGTACCACGCTGTTTTAATTACTGCTGCTTTGTAGTACAGTTTGAGGTTGGGAAAGGTGATGCCTCCCATCTTCTTCTTCCCAAGGATTGCTTTAGCTATCCGTGGGGGCTTACTATTCCATACGAATTTCAGAAGTGTTTGGTCAATTTCTTTAAAGAATGTCATGGGAATCCTTATAGGAACCGCATTGAATCTGTACAAAGCTCTAGGGAGTATTACCATCTTAACAATGTTAATTCTCCCCATCCATGAGCAGGGAATGTGTTTCCATTTCCTCGTGTCCTCTTTTATTTCTTGAAGCAGTGTCTTGTAGTTCTCTTTGTATAGGTCCTTTACACACTTGTTTAAGCTGATTCCTAGGTATTTGATTTTCTGTGGCACAATTGTGAATGGAATCGATTTCTTAATATCCCTTTCTTCTCTTTCGTTATTTGTGTATAGGAAAGCCACCGACTTTTGGGTATTGATTTTGTACCCTGCCACTCTACTATACCTATCTATTGTTTCTAAGAGTTTTTGGGTGGAGAGTTTAGGGTTCTCTAGGTATAATATCATGTCATCTGCAAATAATGATAGCTTGATTTCTTCCTTGCCTATCTGGGTGCCCTTAATGTCCTTTTCTTCTCTGATTGCTATGGCGAGTACCTCCAGTACTATATTGAATAAAAGTGGTGAGAGAGGGCAACCTTGTCGTGTTCCTGATCTTAAGGGGAAGGCTTTCAATTTTTTCCCCATTGAGAATGATACTCGCTGTGGGCTTTTGGTAGATGGCTTTGACTATCTTGAGGAAGCTTCCTTCAATTCCCATTTTCTGGAGGGTTTTAATCATGAATGGGTGCTGGATCTTGTCAAATGCTTTTTCTGCATCTATCGATAGGACCATATGGTTTTTTTTTTTTCTCTTATTGATGTGATGTATTATGTTGATTGATTTGCGAATGTTGAACCATCCTTGCATTCCCGGGATGAATCCTACTTGGTCATGATGTATAATCTTCTTGATGAGTCTTTGGATTCTGTTGGCTAGTATTTTGTTGAAGATCTTAGCATCCGTGTTCATCAGGGATATTGGTCTGTAGTTTTCTTTCTTTGTGTTGTCTCTCCCTGCTTTGGGTATCAGGGTGATATGTGCCTCGTAGAAGCTGTTTGGGAGTGTTTCTGTTTCTTCTATTTCCTGGAAGAGCTTGAACAGGACTGGCAGTAGGTCCTCCTTAAAGGTTTGGTAGAATTCGCCAGTGAACCCATCTGGACCTGGGCTTTTGTGTTTGGGCAGACTTTTAATTACTGTTTCAATTTCCCCGATGGTGATAGGCTTATTTAGGTATTGAAGGTCTTCTTGTTTCAATCGTGGGAGGTTATAGGACTTCAGGAATTTATCCATTTCTTCTAGGTTCTCATGTTTTGTGGCGTACAGGTTCTCAAAATAACCTCTGATGATCTTTTGTATTTCTGTTTTTTCTGTTGTGATGTCACCATTTTCATTTCTGATTCTGTTTATTTGGGTTCTCTCTTTCCCTGTCCTTACAAGTCTTGCCAGTGGCTTGTCGATCTTGTTTAATTTTTTCAAAAAAACCAGCTCTTGGTTTCATTAATCTTTCGAATTGTTTTTTTTGGTTTCCAGGTCGTTGATTTCCTCCCTAAGTTTCACTATTTCCTTCCTTCTGCCTGGGTTGGGCTTCCCTTGTTGGTCTTTTTCTAATATTTTCAGCTGTGAGGTCAGGTTATTTATATGGGCCCTTTCTTCTTTTCTGATGAATGCTTGCAGAGCTATGAACTTTCCTCTTAACACAGCTTTTGCTGTGTCCCACAAGTTCTGATAGTTGGTATCTTCATTGTCATTTGTTTCTAAGAATCTTTTGATTTCCTGTTTGATTTCTTCTATGACCCATTTGTTGTTCAGCAGTGAGTTGTTTAGTTTCCAGGTGTTAGGTTTAGCTCCCTGCTTCTGTGTAGAAAATACTTTCTTATTAAACAGTATCCTTACTTTAATTTTATGTACCAGGATTTAAAATACTGTTAATGATAATCAAAAGCTGGAAACATCCACATCGAAAAAATAGATGACGAGCTAAGAAACTATGACACAATGCAAAATGGAATATTGCTTAACTATAAGTAAAGAAACTATACAATAGTTTGGGGATGTTTTTATTGGGGGGCTTGTCTTTTTTGGGTCACATCCAGCAGTGCTCAGGGGTTATTTCTGGTTCTGCATTCAGGAATTCCTCCTGGTGCTGCTTATGAGACAATATGGAATGCCAGGGATCAAATCCAATTTACTCTCTTCCCCTTTCTATCCTTTTTGATACAACAATTTTGAACAACAAGTTTAACTGGGGTTCAATTTAATTTCTGCCCAATATTTAATTTCTGTACCATATAAATATAATAAACAGAAAATAAGTGAAAATAAGTGTACCTGTAGTAATAAAATACATTTTAAAAATCTATTTTTTAAGGTTTGGGGATTTTGTTATGCTGAGGTACTATTCCTAGCTCTGGAATGGCCAAGGAATTTTCCAAGGAATGACACTTGGAAACGCTTAAGGTATCACAATACAGTGCCAGATATCAAAACTTCAACCCCCTCATTTACCTAAATGAAATTTGATTGAGAAATGTCAGCCATGGGTTGCCTTATGGATTGACCTTAAGAATGTTATTTAATAGAATGTAAAGAAGCACCTGTAAGGTAGCGCTGAGAGGGGTTTCTTGGACTTACTGAAAAATAAAAGGACGTTATAGTCTGACTGACCAGGAATCCATAAGGAATGAAAAAGCAAACAGCTTTTTATAAGACATATCTTAGTGGATAACATACATAGGTTAACTTACAAAGACTCAGACAAGTGCTGATCATAAAAAATAGCACTTTCACTTTAACATACGTAACATCTGGAAGCATGTACAATGAAATTTCAAATTATTATCATTACTAACAATAATCACTAACATTTATTGAATCAGTGCTATGTGATTAATGTGGGAGCTATTTTTAACATTTGGGACACTGGCAACAGCCATACCCACAGCTATTGTATACCTAATGTTTCTTTAATGATTTGATCCAATTGGTAACAGTGATTCACTATATCACTGTATCACTGTCTTCCCGTATATCATCAATTTGCTCAAGTGGGCACCAGTAACATCTCAATACGTCCTGGCACATGCCTTTACACAGTGGCCAAAAGCAAAGACAAAGAAGAGAATATCACCTTGACTAAAAAAAAATTTAGTCAGAAATACAAAGGCTTTTCTCTGAATATTATTCACAGATTTGGGATTTTCTTTCCATTTAAATGAATACAGGAGCAGTACTTCTGTAAAAGAATAAGTCAGAAAGCTGGCTGTTTATACAGCGGGTAGGGCATTTGCCTTGCACCGCGGTCAGCCCATGCCGGCCCAGGTTCGATCCTCGGCATCCCATATGGTCCCCCGAGCACCGCCAGGAGTGATTCCTGAGTGCAGAGCCAGGGAGAAACCCCTGAGCAATGTCGGGTGTGACCAAAAAGCAAAATAATAATAATAATAAAATAAAAAATTTTGCCTATAATAACTTCCATTTATTGATTGTTTACTGAGTACCAGGCTTTTCCCACCATGTTTCTGATCCCTCACAGCCCTGCAGACTTTATGAAACTGAAAACTTGTCCAAGGTAGCATGACTAACAAATGACACATTTGGGTTTTGAATTTAAGGCTGACGTCACATAGATAGAATCATTCTTTGATGCCATTCTTCCTCCCAAGTTGTCTAAATGCTTCAGAGAAGAAAAAGTTTCATCAACACTAGCACAAAGCTATCCACCCCTAAATTTGCATAAGTTAGACCAACCCGGGCTACTTTCATTTATGAAGAATCTACTGCGAAATCATTCATTTTTCAGAAAGACAACTGTACTAAGATACTAGCACTGTGTTCAAAAGGAATATGTTTTTCAAGTAAGTATATGAAAGGCCAACAAGAAGAAAATCATGTTATGGCTTTCATTTCACTTTTTTCCTCAAGAGAAGCAATCCCATTCCCAGTTAGCTCCCAAACCAAGACTGGCAATGAGTGATGATTTGCACCAGAATTTTCCCCCATCCAATTCAATTCACACATCTGTGAAGTATAAGCAGATTCCAGAGCTGAACACTCAGCATTACTATAAAATCAATTATATTTTCCCACCTATTGCAGTAAGCACACACTGGGAGTCATTTATCAATAGCACCTCCAAAAATAAAAAATCAAAACCCTTACCAACTTCAAACTAACAAGTTAACAAACTTGGTGGAAATTTCATTTTCAAAAGTACCATACTAATAAAGTATGGCACAAAGGCAAAGAAATGTCTAGGAGAAAAATTGATGACATAAAAGTAAATAGGTTGGTGTCACTAGACTAAAAATGTAAATTTA
>JAJIBD010010574.1:0-63657 GCA_021461705.1 Cryptotis parvus
CAAGGCAAACGCCCTACCCGCTGGGCTATCGCTCTGGCCCAATGAATGCATTTTTAAAGAAAAAGAACTATGGAGATATTTTTTAATGTGACGCCCTCTACCTAGTGCCAGTCTGCCATCTTGACATGAACCTTTTAAATTTGGTTATTAAAGTTTGGGTCTTGCAATTTCAATGTTCTTGACTCTGCGGTTTGGATATTTAGCGCTATCATTCCTTAGCACCATCAATGTACCTGAATTTCCTTGACCCCTATCCTCCTTGCTTCTCATCTCCTCTCCCCCTTCACTCGATTTCTTCCATGGGGCCAAGGCTGACCTAGGCATCCCTCGCTTAAACCATTGCATTCCTTGACCAGTTACTCTCACTATCAGATATAAGTGATAGCATCCTATGTCTGATCTTCTGGCATACTTCATTTAACATGATATCTTCTAGTTCCATCTATGTTGTAGCAAATTGAATGATTTCATTATTCCTTACAGCTGCATAGCCATCCACTATTTATATATACCACACCTTCATGATCCACTCATCTGTTTTTGGACATCTACGATGATTCCAAATTTTAGCTATTGTACTAAGTGCTGCAGTGAATAGTGGCATGCATATGTCCTTTTAAATGAATTTTTCACTGTCCTGGGGGAAGGTACACAAAAGTGAATTGCCGATCATACAGGTCAATTTAAAGTTTACTGAAAACTTTTCATACCGCTTTCCATAGGGGTTAAACAAGACTACATTTCCACCAGCAATGGATGAGAGTTCCTATCTCACCACATCTCTGCCAACACAGACTGTTCCTGTTATTTTTTTTTAATTAAACATTTTATTATACCACTGTGAGATATACAATTACAACGTTGTTCATGTTTGGAGGTTTTGGTCACATAGTGTTCCAGCACCCTCCCTCCACCAGTGCCCATTTCCCACCACCAATGTCCCCAATTCCCTCCCCCTCCACAGCCTGCCTAAATGGCAGGTTCTTTATCTCTTGTTCCTGTTATTTTTGATATGTGTCATTCTCACTAGTGTGACATGAACTCTCCTTGTCATCTTGACTTGTGTTTCCCTAATTATAAATGATGGTAAGAATTTTTTATATGACAGTTAGCCACCAGTTGGTCTTTCTCAAAGAAGTCCCTATTCATTTCCTCTCCCCATTTTTTATTTTTTTGTTTTAGCTAATGATCTTTTTGAGTACTTTATATATCCTGGATATCAACCCTTTATCTGATGTGCTGACCACAAATATTTTCTATTCATTCAGTTAGCTGTCTCTTGGTTTTAAATGGTGTTTCTTTTTGCCATGCAGGAACTCTTTAATTTGATGTATTCCCATTTGTTTATTTTAATTGTCACCTTTGCTAGGGGCACTGTATCACTGAAGAAACTATTTTATAACAAAACTATTTTATAACAAAAATGCACTGAAAATACTAATATATAAGAATAAATCCAAAATATAACATAAAAATATGTTCTGAGAACTACAAAATATTTTTTAAAATTATAAAGAGTTAAATTAATGTAAGGTTTTTCTATATACATGATTAGAAGATTTGTGAGAATTGAAATGTCAGTGTTCCCTCGAAGTAATCTTTTAGATTGAAGGCAATCCAATTGAAAATGCCAGAATTTGTGGGAGGTTTTTGGTGCTGATTGAAAAATATGTTCTGAAATTTTTATGGAAAGTACAAAGGACTTAACATAGCCATGCTATTCTTGAAGAAGACCAAAGTGTTAGGGGAACACAAAAATATACCAAGGTTTGTTAGGAGGCATTCAGAAATTACAACAGTGTGGTTGTAGTTCAAAGACAGATAAGTAGACCAATTTAACAACTTAAGTAGCCTAGAGATGGACCCCCTTTTATATAATCACTTGATTTATGACAATACACCACTTTAATTCAGTAAAGAAATTAGACATTTTTGTCCACTTTTTATGTTCATTTAAAATACACATAATATTGTGAAAAATCAAACATGACTATAACACAAATATCAATCTGACATGTATTTTGCTATACATAAAATGTGAGTTCTCCCAAAATACATAGATGAAAACTATGAATGATATGATAGTATTTGGAGATATGGACTTTGGAAGTAATAAGGTCGAGGGTAGAACTCTTTAGAATGGGATTAATGGACAGAGCATTAGTACAGCCAGAAGGGTGTTTGCCTTGCACACAACTAACGAGGGGACAATTCCTGGCACCCCATATGGTCCCCCTGAGCCTGCCAAGAGTAATCCCTGAATGTAGAGCCAGGAATAAGCACTGAGCACCACTGCCAAGCATTGTCCATAAACCCCCCCACAAAAAAAATGAATAGGAAAGAAACTCTGGAACATCCCCACCCCTTCTATTAAGAACAAGACAAGAAGATGACATGTAAACAAGCAGAAGGTCCCATTAGCCAATGACTCTGCCTGCATTTTTTAAATTTTGCTTTTTTTTTTATTTTAACCCCAGCAATGCTCAGGGGTTACTCCTGGCTCTGAACTCAGAAATTACTCCTGGCGGTGCTTGGGGTACCATAAGGGATGCCAGAGATAGAACCTGGGTCGGCTGCGTGCAAGGCAAGTGTCCTAACCACTGTGCTATCACACCAGCCCCTCTGTCTGCATTTTCAACATGGACTTTCCAGGCTTTAGAATTGTATAGAACAAGTGTGTGTTGTTTGTAAATGTACTTTATTTTATGGAAGTCTTACTGTTTCTGTGGGCTTTTATTAATAAAATTACATGTAATCTTTAAAGTCATGGATAGGAATGACAGTATAGCAGTAGAGCATTTGCCTTGCACACAGCTGACCTGGGGTTGATCCCCAGCATCCCATATGGTCCTCTGAGAGCCACCAAAGGTAATTCCTGAGTGCAAAGCCAAGAGTAACCCCTGAACACTGCCCAGTGTAACCTCAAAAAACATAAGTAGACAGAGGGGCACTAGAGACCTATATAGGACTGTTGTGCACAGTGTACCAACGCACTTCACCCTCCCACAGGTCCTATAAGAATACTTGGGTGGGAGGATGTTGTCCCCTGACAGCTATTTAGAAAAGTTTGATTGGAAGTGAAGGATTCACTGGGCCCTGAGGAATGTACTTGAATTTGGTTCATATCTTGACTATTCACATCAGAGCCAGAGAGAAACTTCCAAATTCAATATCTATCTTCGTCCCCACACATCCCCCTCCCCAGTTTATATCGTGTAACTTGTGGAGTCACATGTTTATATCTTGTGACTCCACCCAGCAGAAGAACCTATTACAGCCCAGCTCGCGTGGCTGCTTGTAGCTGCAAGGTTCATCAATAAATGCTGGTTTTAGAGGTGACTACAAGAGTATGCCACCTGCACGGCAGAGCCTGGCAAGCCTCCTGTGTCATATTTGATATGCCAAATACCAGTAACAATTATAGACCTCATTCCCATGACCTGATGGAATGGTTTGAGGCTCTTTATGTTCCTGGAGCAAGCAGATGCCCTTGAGCTCTAATAGCCTGAGACAGGACATATGGAATGTTACTGGTGCCCGCTCGAGCTAATCGATGATGAACGGGAAGACAGTGATACAGTGATATAGTATTTTATTGTTAACATATTTGAAATTAGTTGGCACATAGTTGATTTCTTCTACTTTAATTACACTATTTTGAAATACAAAAAATATCCTCATTTAGAAAGGTTCTGGAACAAAGATAGCATATTCTAGTTTTGTTAATATGAGAATTATTTGTACTTACATATTACCATTTCTCAGACATCTAGATGAGACAACAGCAGAATTGAGAAGTATAAAACAAAGACCCATCTAATTGACCCTAACTCATTTTAATAAACACTTATTATTTGTTGATTTGGAAAATTTTTAATTGAATAGTTCTATGAGATTATAGGCATAAATGGGAATTATCTCAAACAAATTATAACAAACTGATATCCCAGAGCACTTTGAATTCACAGTGGAAATAAACTCTACCACAGCATAAATATTTGTTGAATATTTGTTGCCTGAGTCTAAGAACCTATACTATGGGCTAAAAAAGAAAAAATTCAAATATGAATTAAGCCAATTCTCAACTTATCTTCTAAATATGCATGAGGCATATTTATAAAGGATTCATATTCAAAAAAGGATGGTATGACATTATCTTGAGAATTAACTAAGGGAACACCTTACATTAAATTGATGGCCTTTTGTTCTTAGGGTCTTGGGATGTGTGTGTGGAATGCTTGAGGGGCCAGTAAACAGAGCTGGAGATCAATTCCAGAACTTTCACATACAAGGCACATACACCACATGAGTAATATACCTGGTCTAATGTAAGTTTATAATGACAAAACTGTACTGTCAAGTAAAACTTAGAATTTGGGAATATTAAAAACATCCTGTGACCTTCACAATTTCTTAATACTTAAAGGCTCTTCCAAAAAGATAATACTAATAAATATTATAATGATATGTGCTAACATTTAAAGACTACATAACTAGCAGTTCACTATTTTTCAAATGACAACTGTATAAACAATACTACAAAATCATGTACAGTATGACTTTTAACATAACAGTTGGAACTTTCCATGGAGTGGTTTCAGATTTCTCACTATCATTAACTTTTAAGTAACAACCTCATATTAAGTTTTGATACAGTATCCCAAAAATAGAGTATCAACAGTTTCCTGAGAAGGCTATTACTACAAAATACCCTTCTTTGTCCAACTAAATGTGTGTAAAGCTGAACTTCTTCATGTAATACACTGAAATAGTTGGCGATAACAGATTGATTACAAAATGGGGTTATTATAATACAGCTGTCTTCCATTAAGTCAAAACATCATGGAGATTTAAAAAGATGTAGAATAATACCATTTTTCTCACTAAATTGTTCTGCTTTTGACATTTTTATATTAAAACTTTATTCACATTGACAAGCACTAGATTTATTACTGATCTTTTAAAGTGAATCAATAAATAAAAATAGCCTTAAGTAATATAACTAGATCTAATCTCATAAGTAGATCTAGTTATATTGAGAAAACAGGGAATGAAGAGATCACGCAATAAGGACCAGGAAGATGTTAACAGAAGAGTTGGTATTCCTTTTAAACCCTGTAAAGTGAGTAGGATTTTAAGAGAAACACTTTGGAAGATGAAAAGTCTTAAGTAAAAATAAGAAAATATCTGATATTCTTAGGAAAAAATGAGTAATCTGTTCACTTGACTCTTCTTACCTCTCTGTTCCATTGGTACCCCCTCCCTCCCCTTTCCTCCTCTCCTCTTTCACACTATATTGACGAATGTTCCTTCAATTCCCATTTTCTGGAGGGTTTAATCATGAACGGATGTTGGATCTTGTCAATGCTTTCTGAGTCTATTGATAGGATCATATGTTTTTTTTTCTCTTATTGATATGATGTATTATGTTGACTTACAAATGTTAAACCATCCTTGCATTCCTAGGATGAATGCTGCTTGGTCATGGTGTATAATCTTTTGATGAGTCTTTGGATTCTGTTTGCTAGCATTTTGTTGAAGATCTTAGCATCTTGTACATCACAGAGATTGGTCTGTAATTTTCTTTCTTTGTGTTGTCTCTCCCTGCTTTGGGCATAAGGGCGATATGTGCCTCGTAGAAGCTATTTGGGAGTGTTTCTCTTTCTTCTATTTCCTGGAAGAGCTTGAAAAGGACTGGCAGTAGGTCCTCCTTAGAGGTTTGGAGAATTCACTAGTGAATCCATCTGGACCTGGGTTTTTTTTTTTTTTGCTTGGGCAGGCTTTTAATTACTGTTTAAATTTCCTTGATGGTGATAGGCTTATTCAGGTACTGCAGGTCTTATTTTTTTCAGCATGGCAGGTTATAGGACTTCAGGAATTTATCCATTTCTTCTAGGTTCTCATGTTTCATGGCACACAGACTCTCAGAGTAATCTCTAATGATCTTTTGTATTTCTATGGTTTCTGTTGTGATGTCCCCATTTTTATTTCTGATTCTATTTATTTGAATTCTCTCTTTCCCTGTCCTAAAAAGTCTTGCCAGTGGTTTGCCAATCTTGTTTATTTTTTCAAAGAACCAGCTCTTGGTTTCATTTATCTTTTGGATTGTTTTTTGGGTTTCCAGCTCATTGATGTCCTAAGTTTTATTATTTCCAACTTTCTGCCTGGGTTGGGCTCCTTTTGTTGGTCTTTTTTCTAATATTTTGAACTGTGAAGTCATGTTATTTATTTGGGCCCTTCTTTCCTGATGAGTGCTTGCAGAGCTATGATCTTTCCTTTTAACACTGCTTTCACTGTATCTCACAAATTCTGATAGTTGGTGTCTTCATTTTCTTTTGTTTCCAGGAATCTTTGGATTTCCTGTTTGATTTCTTCTATGACCCATTGGTTGGTCATCAGTGAACTGTTCTGTTTTCAGGTGTTTGATTTGACTCCCTGCTTCTGAGTATGGGTAACCTCTATTTTCAGTGCATCATGGTCTGAAAAGATAGGTGACACAATTTCTATCTTTTTTGTTTTATTGGTATGCTTTGTGGCTCAGCATGTGGTCTATCTTGGAGAATGTTCCATGTGCACTGGAGAAAAACATGTATTCAGCTTTTTTTGGGATTCAAAGTCCTGTATATATCAACCAGCTCTCTTGCTTCCATTTCTTCCTTCAGGGCCAGTATTACCCTAGTGAGCTTCAGTCTTGTTGATCTATCCATAGTTGATAAAGCAGTGTTGAAGTCTCCAACTATTATTGTGCTACTGTTAATGTCTTCTTTGACATCTATTAGCAGTAGTTTTAAGCATTTTGTTGGCCCCTAGTTGAGTGCATATATGTTTAGGAGTTTGATTTCTTCCTGATATAAATACCTCTTACTTATTAAGAAATGGCCTTCATTGTCCCTTCTAACCTTTTCAGCCTGGAAGTCTATATTGTCAGATACTAGTGTGGCCACAACGGTCTTTTTTGAGTAGTGTTTGCATGGAGAATGATCTTCCAGCCTGACTTTGAGGCTGTGTTTGCTCTGATTATTCAGATGTGTGTCTTGTAGGCAGATGAATGCTGGGTTCAATTTTTTAATCCATTTTGCAACTCTGTGTCTCTTAATTGGTGCACTTAAACTCATTGCCGTTGAGAGAGATTATTGTCATTGGATTTTTGTGCCATCTTTCTGTTTAAACTTGTTATGTTTTTGGGTTCTGTCGTCTCATTTTACAGTAGACCCTTCCAGTCCTTTTAAAGTTGATTTTGAGTCTATGAAGTTCCTGAGTTGTTGCTTATCCATGAAGTTGTGTATCTTTCCTTCATATCTGAATGTAACTCTAGCCAGGTAAAGGATTCTTGGTGATGCCTGAAGTTCATTGAGTCTTTTCACAATACCCCACCACTGTTTTCAGGCTCGGAGTGTTTCATCTGAGAAGTCTGCTGTAAATCTTAGGCATGCTCCTTTGTATGTGATTTCCTTTGTTGATCTTGCTGCTTTCAGTATTCTATCTCTATTGTTTTTTTTTCATTCTAATTAGGATGTGTCTTCGAGTATTCTTATTGGGGTTTCTTTTACCTGGTATCCTATGGGCCTCCTGAATCTGGGAGAATGTGTTTTTCAGTTCCGGGAACTCAGCAATGATGACTTTGACAGGTTTTTCTTCATCAGGGCTTTCTTCTTGCCCTTCCGGGACCCCAATGATCCATATGTTGTTCCTTTTTGGCTTCATCCTGATTATCACTTGTAGTCTGTTCGTTAATTGTGAATCTTTTTTCCATCTTCTGCTGTTGTCTAGAGAATCTTAGGGACTCGTCTTCGAAATCAATAATTCTTTCTTCAGCAGCTGTTACTCTGCTTTGGAAGTCTTCCAGTGTGTTTTTCATTTCACTTACCACATTTTTAACATCTTTCATTTCTGTTTGAATTTTGGTCTGCAATTTACTCATTTCTGCTCTCATGTTCTCTTGTATTTCATTGACTTTGTATTCCATTGCTTCTCTGAGTTCCTTATGTATCCTTAACAGTTCATTTTGAAATTCTATATCAGTCAGGTTATATAGCTCATCATTATTGCTTGGCTCATCTGGGTTGGTGACTTTACTAACTGAACTTGTTGGAATTCTGTGTTGGTTTACCATAACGACTATTGTAGGTTGCAAGTGTGTGTTCTTGGGTGGCTAGATAGTACAGTTAGTAGGTGTCTGGGTTGTTTGCAGAGTTTGGGATGGGTGACAAGGAATGTAGGGATGAATGCTCACTGGTATCTCAGGTAAGATAAATAATAAGTAGTTATATTACTAGCGCATCTACATGGTTTTGAGTTTTGGAATGTCAGTGGGTGATTCCGCGGGGTGACGGGGCTCAAACACACCTGGTATGGGGAGATGGGAAGCATCTGCGCTGAAGTATTTTTTTGATGCACTTTTCTAGGAACACATAAATTTTAGTGAAACAAAAAATACTATCTAGTTTTTGGCCCCGGATTATGTATACATTATTACAGGGGCCCTTCCTACCATAAAAAAAAACATTCCAGTGCTAGAGTGATAGTCCAGTGGGTAGGGCATTTGCCCTGCATGCGGCGGGCTCATGTTGGCCCAGATTCGATTCCTGGCATCCCATTTGGTTCCCTGAGCACTGCCATGAGTAATTCCTGAGTGCAGAGCCAGGAGTAACCCCTGAGCATTGCCACCGGGTGTGATCCAAATAAAAAAAAAGCCAAAAAAAGAAAAACATTCCATTATTCTGCCATACACACACAAAAAGAGTTTCTAGATCGCCCTGTTCCTCCAGGCAATTTGATATTCCTATGTCTTTCTACAGGCGCTTTGCTCTGCTCAGTCAACAAAATAATACCAAATTCACCTTTTATGATAGTTTTTCAGAACTAAGTTCTCTTAAAAATTCTCTTTAAAATTCTGTAAAATAACATATTTAACTTCCCCTTCTAAAGATTTTTTAAAAGTTATTTTAGCCTTTGCTATCTCTTTCTAAAACTGTTCTGAACTGATTTCCCCTCATATAGCACAAAATACTACTGTAGTACACATACACATTTTTTACTCAATTTGGCTCAAATTGCTTTAAACTAAAAGCATAAAAAATGTAAGCATCTAGCAGAAAGTAATTAAATTGACTTTTATTCCAACATATAAATCGGTGAATGAAAAGCAAGGGTTATAAAATATAAATCTAATATCCTTTGTAAATTATGTTTTCTAAAACTTGTATCAAAACAATTTTATATTAAGTTCCATCAAACATTATTTAAATTCAATTTTTGATAGGTTTGCCATTTTAATATATCACATAAGGTATTTTGTTTTGACAGCATTTCCTCTAACAGAGCCAAACGTCCAGTTTTTACATTAGCAAAGCTAGGCATTTTGAGCTCCTTTAAAAAAGATTAAAATTCCTAAGAAGCAACATCATAAGTGTAATTTGCCATTTTCTGAACTCAAGCAGTATCAGAGGTACAAGCAAGCTGCCAGAGACTTGCCTTATTATTAGACTCAAGTTCCCATAATCAGCAAGTCTTTGTAGTTCTCTGTAAAAACAAAAACCCCAAGAGTATATAAGGTTATTTTATAAAGTTGATTTGATAAAAATGGAATGAACTTAATTTTATGAAGTACTTTCAAGGCTTGAACATACCGTGGTCACCTTGTACACAGCCAACCCAGGTTCAATCCTCTCCCTGAGTGTGCTAAAGCGTGATCCTGGAGCACAGAGCCAGAAGTAGTCCCTAAGCACCACCAGGTGTGGTTCAAAAACAGACAAAAATGTACATACAGTTAAATGATTATAATGCAACTGACATTGCTTATGAACTTCAATTGACTTGAATTTTAAAATTTCATTAAGATATTTTCAATTCAGGGGCAGGAGCTATAGTACAGTTTACCTTGCATGCATATGACCCAGGTTCAATCCCTAACATCCCATATGGATCCATGATCACCATTTGGTGTGACCCCCCAAAAAAAACCCCACAAAACAAATCAAAGATATTTTAAATTCAGCCACTAAGAAAAGTACAGGAGCAATTTTTGCCAAGAAAAAAAATGTATGAACATTGTAAGACTGTTGTCTCATTTTAAATGTCTCATGTGCTTTGTTTTATACTGTCAAGGTATTCTAAATCATGTGATACAGTCAAATTGAAAGCTACCTAGCACAAAAATATTCACTGAAAACTGTTCATTGACAAAAAACCTTATAAATGTTAAAAGTCTTGTTCTCCTTATTCAGCAATTTATGGAATCAGGAAGCTTCATGTATGGCAGATAGAAAGGCATTTTAAGGAGGCCTCAGAAAATTAAAAGGGCTAGTGATATAATTCAAGTTGCAGAGCACACGTCTTGCATATGTGAGGTCCTAAATTTAATCCTCATACAGTATGCCACCTAGCACCACCACTAATATACTGCTTCTCTCCAAGCACCACCTACCAAAAAGTTGAAAACAAAAATATTATATGATAAATAAAATTATTTACTGTAACTAAGATTTGGGAGGATTCCATCAACAGATTAGTGTATAAAATATGGGATATATAGGATCGAATTTATAGACCTCATTCCCATGACCTCTAGAAATGGTCTGAAGCTATTTATGTTTCTAGAGCGAGCTAATGCCCTTGGGCTACACTAATATGGGACAGGATATATGGAGATGTTACTGGTGCCCGCTCAAGCAAATCGATGTACAATGGGAAGACAAGTGATACAAGTGAAGTGATATAGGATCACTGACCCATATTCGATCTCACTACACCATATATGGTCCCCTGAGCAATGAAAGAAGTGAAGCTTAAGCACAGAACCTGGAGTAATCCCTGAGTACAGCCAGGTATAGGCCCCAAAAGCAAACAAACAAAAAAAAGTGGTATGCATACAAAAGAGAATATTACTCTATACACATATAGAATGCTGTATTATTAACTTGTTATCTGCAACAAGGACAGACCTAGAGTGTATTATGATCAGACCAGTAAAATAAAAAAAAATTGCATGGTTTCATTCATATACAACACACAAAGAAACAAAATAAATGGATGAACCAAATAAAACAAAGTTAAACCTTTAGGCTATAAGACCACTTAGAAGGTATTGGAACGGAAGAGGAAAGGGAGTGGGTAATGTTAAATATAGGTTCGTCTTATGGTGAAGGACAGTAAATTCAATGTAGTTTATTCAGATATCCATTTTCAATAATGGATACCTGAAGACATGTTATAAAGTCAGAATTTTAATTTAAAAAATGTATTATTTTCCTTTTTGATTTGGGGTCACACCCAGCTATGGTCAGGGCTTATCTCTGACTCTATGCTCAATGATCAATTCTGATAAGGCTCAGGGAATTATATGGGTTACCAGGAATTATTTTTTTTTCAAGTATTTTATTATACCACCGTGAGATATACAATTAAAAAGTTCATATTTGGGTTTTGGTCATACAGTGTTCCAGCACCCATCCTGCCACCAGTGCCCATCTCCCACCACCAACATCCCCGGTTCCCTCCCTCCCCAAGCCCTCCTCCATGGCAGGTTCTTTATTTCTTTCCCTTTCTCTCTCTTTCTATTTTCCTTCCCTTCCAGACTATGGATTACAGAACATACATTAAAGGGTTGTCATGTGTATCTTGTTGCCTGTATTTAATGCTTAGTTCTACGTTGGTATTTGTACTTTCGACAATTGTAAGCACACTGTTCCATTTTCTGTCTTACCTAGCCTCTGACTCCCACATGTTTGTGATAATTTCCACCTTTGTCAAGACCTCCTGATACAAGGTCATGTTTCACTTGACCTTGGATATTGGTATCATAATATGTACATATATATTTATGTCATGTAAATAAATGCAGTCATTCTGTATCTGTCTCCCTCCTTCTGGCTAATTTCACTCAACATAATCTTCTCCATGTCCATCCATTTATAGGCAGATTTTATAACTTCATTTTTCCTAACAGCTGCATAGTATTCCATTGTGTAGATGTACCAAAGCTTCTTTATCCAGTTATCGATTTTCGGGCACTCTGGTTGCTTCCAGATTCTGGCTATTGTGAATAATGCTGCTATGAACATAAAAGTAGGGATGGTGTTTTCGCTGCGTATTTTTGGTTTCCCAGAGTAGATTCCCAGGAGTGATACGGCTGGGTCAAATGGCAGTTCAATTTCTAGTCTTTGGAGGAATGCCCATATTGTTTTCCAGAAAGGCTGTACCAGCCGGCATTCCCACCAACAATGGATGAGTGTCCCCTTTTTCTCACATCCACACCAGCACTTGTTGTTCCTGCTCTTTTGAATATGTGCCAGTCTCTGTGGTGTAAAGTGATATCTCATTGTTGTTTTGATTTGCATGATGTTCTCGAGGGTGGCGCTAAAGAGTTTTGGTGAAATGGTATCACCCTGTCGAAGCCCTCTTTTCACATTAATGATCACTTCTTTGTAGAATGGTGAGATCCTGGTGGTGAATCCGTAATACAGCTCACGAAGGATCTTGATGTATTGGGTTTGAACACCCTGTTTGGCTAGGGCTTCGATGACTGCTTCAGTCTCCACAGAATCAAAGGCTTTCTGTAAATCAATGAAATGTGAGACAGAGCAGCATCTTGTACTCCCTACAAACCTCAATGAGCTTGGTTACCGTGTGGATATGGTCGATTGTGCTGAATCCTTTCCGGAAGCCTGCTTGCTCGCATGGTTGTCCTTCATCTAGTGTTCTGCTAATCCTGTTTAGGATGACTCGTGTAAACAGCTTGTAGATGACAGACAACAGGCAGATGGGGGCGGATAGCAACAATTAGAATGGGAAGGAATGGGAGTGAAGATAGATGGTCAGCAACTACAGCACCTCCGCTTCGCTGATGACATCGTTCTAATAACACCAAACATTAGCCAAGCGGCACAAATGCTGGCTGACTTTGACCGAGAATGTGGAAAGATAGGTCTACAGCTGAATCTAAAGAAAACTATGTTCATGAAGAATGAACTAGTTCCAGAGGCCCCATTCACTCTCAATGGAACAAATATCTCTGAATGCAGCAGTTATGTGTACCTAGGTCGAGAAATCAACATGATGAATGACCTAAAACCTGAGCTGCGCAGGAGGAAGAGAGCGCATGGAATGCCTTCAAAGGCATCGAAGAAATAGCTAAAAGGACAAAGAACCTCCGGCTCCGGGCACATCTCTTTGACTCCACCATTCTCCCTGCATTAACATACGCCTCAGAGACCTGGGCCCTACGAAAAGCAGGATGAGAATGCTATTCGGTCTCCCAGAGAGGAATCGAAAGAGCTATGCTTGGAATATCACGCCTCACTCAAGTGAGAGAAGGAATCCGGAGTTCTGACCTCCGTCGCTATTCCAGAATCAGGGATGCTGTCTCGTTTGCCAAGGCATCGAAAATCAGATGGGCTGGACATGTAATGCGATTTGGAGACAACCGCTGGACTAGAGCCATTACCGACTGGATCCCAAGGGATATCAAAAGATCACGTGGCCGCCCACCTACAAGATGGTCAGACTTCCTTGTAAAGACCCTGAAGGAACGGTTTGAGGCTCTTCATATTCCTGAATCAACCAGATGCCATTCGGCTACATTGGCACGTGATAGGGTCCAATGGAAATGTTACTGGCGCCCGCTCGAGCAAATCGATGAATAACGGGATTCAAGTGATCAAGTGATCAAGTGATCAAGTTTTGATTTGCATCTCTCTGATGATTAGTGATGATGAGCATTTTTTCTTTTCTTTTTTTTTGAAGCCAAATGATAATTTATAGCTGTTTTTGACTTTATGGTGGGGTTAAGTCCTGATATTTTTTTAAAAAAATTTTATTATACCACCGTGAGACAGTGGGAAATGGTAATGGCAGATTAAAACTCACCATTGAATATCCACAAAGAGACTTACGTGATAAACTAAAAATATCTGCAGGGCTAGCCACAATGTGTAAAATAAGAGGGAGAGAGATGCAGAGGCAGAGGGAGAGAGAGAGAGACAGAGAGAAAGAGAGGAAACGGGGGTACCTGCTATTGAGGCAGCCTGGGGGTGGGTGGGAGGGGGTGGGGTATATTGGTGGTGGAAATGGAGCACTGGTGGAGGGAGGGGTGCTGGAATACTGTATTACCAAGAACCAATTATGAACACCTTTGTAATTGTATGTCTCACGGGTTACCAGGAATTAAACCTAGATCATTCAAGTTCAAGGCAAGTGCCTGACTTACTGTACTACTTTCCAGTTCCTAAAAAAATCCTTTTAAAGAACAAGATGCCAAGGTGCTGTGGAAAACAATTTATACAGAAAGAAGAGTAGGAACAGGACGTCTCGCTAAATACAAAGGCAGATTGGTTGTTGCAAGATTAATTTTCTTTAGGAGTTGGCAAGTGTTTATCTGGCAGATTGTCTAACTAGTGCTGATCAGGTAATTCCTGCCTGACTGATTTGAAGATTCTATTTCTGGAAAGGCTGAAACTGTAATTTAGACTTGAGATGGGTACATAGTGCTAAGCATGGTCCTTTCAATGTGGGTCTGCTTTCCTTTAACAAAAAATTTGGATGTAAATACATATGCTTCTGAAGAGATATAAAATGTTCATGGTTTGGAACCTAATTATATCAAAATGTTATCCTAATCACAGAAATGACAGTTACACATGGTTGTAGACTTCTTATTTATCTTCTATCACACTCATGTGAAGAAGGTAAATATCCATAGGGCAAGGGAAGCACCACTGATTTTATGCAAGGATTGAGAAACATGAGATTTTTCACAAGTCTGAAGTGCTGCTAAAGTTTTTTAGCACCGTATAAGCATTCCCAACATGTAAGCATTCTATCAAACACTTTTGATAGTTCCTGTGCTATCAAACAGGAACAATACAGAGAGTTGCAAGAAACAGGTAACACAGTTGTCAGGAAGAGAAATATGCTCCTCTCCTCTTCTTTCAAGTTTGAAATTAAGTTGACACAAGCTATTATCAGGAGAGAAAAAAACGATTTCATTCTGTACTCATGAGGAATCCATGACATAAGGTGTGCCCAAAGATAAAAAGGGGTAAATGAGGTACAGATGCTATCCTGAGATAAGGTCCAAGATAGGGGCCTGGGACTTCACAGAGGAGGAGGGTAAGAAGAGAAGATTTTTAGTTGCTAATGTTGGTTTTTCAATAAGATAAGTCATAAAAGGTAAAAACTATCATTAAGAAGCTCATCCTCACCCACTCTATCAAAATTCTCCTGGGCCGCTAAAGGAAAGGCAAGGCTTTTTCTTGAGCTTGCATGGTCATGACTGCATTTCGCTCTAAAACTTTCACACACAAAGGTGGTGTATCTTGGGGAAAAGCTGTTCTTATCCCTCTTCAGTACAAAACCAGTTAAGAAGTAAAAAACAAAAACCACTGGAAATTGCCAATATGTGTGAGACAATTATTTTATAGATGTCTGGGTCTTTGTGTTGATAATGAAAATCACTGAGACTTAATAAAGCAAAAGTCTTAAGGAAGAGTGGTGATCTATCTCATATATCATATTCCCCTGTTTATTTTTCTGTTTAAAATACTGGTTTACTATATACAATAAGGTCAGTTTAGTGAGATTTAAAAATGACAGACAGTAAATAAAATAACACCTTTAAAAGATCAGAAAGTTTTGGATTCAGGGCCAGATAGTATAGCAGATAAGGTGCCTGTGTTGCATGTGGCTGATCCAAGTCTGATCCCCAGCACCACATATGGTTCCCTGAGCACAACCAGAGTAAGCTCTGAACGCAGATGGGTGTCCCTCCATGTGCCAAAAAAAGAAAAAATAAGTTCTGGATTCAGAGATGGAAGGGAGGAAAGCTCTCCAAATGTTGAAAGTGTACATGGTAAGATCATCCCAGTCAAGAAGATTGTTTACCACCTGATGTCCCCACTGAGAGACACTCATTGTGCCTGTTTTAAATAAAGATGAGCTCTTAAAGTTTGGAGGCAGAAGAAATGACTTTTATAGTCAAAGCATCTTTCTGAAAAAGCTGATCTGCACCTTCTCCGGAAGGCTGGGAAGGTGCTGCAGCAAGCCTTGGAAAGAAATCAGAGAGCCCAGCAAGACAGAAATCTGAGGCAAATGCCCAGGAAATGAAGGACTAGGGAGAGTGTTGGGTTAATGGAGTCCTAACTGGATGGTTGTTTCTCCACTCTCCCCAACATCTGTAAAAGGAAAGAGGTGTGCCTGCAAGAATACATGTATTTTCCTGTATATGTGGACAGACAGATAAATAGATTAAAAATTTAGAAGCTGGTTCCATTAAAACAACACTTGCTTCAGTATTTTGAAAGCAGTTAAGACTTGCTTAAACTTTTACAGCTGGCTTTTAAATGAAACATTGGAATCTGGAATATAGATCTGGATTGTAGTCCAGTTTTTCAAAATCAGAGGGCTGTGAGCTGGGGAAACCTCAGTTTTCTCAGGTGGGGAGGAAAAGTACTGGACTAGAATGATCTCTGAGGCTTTTGAAGTGCTACCAATCTTTCCTTGTCTATAGCACTCCCCTGAAAACCATTATTTTATTCTGTATGAATTTAATATTATATTTTCACACATAAGTGAGAGAGAGCTTGGTTTTCTGTCTTACTTCATCCTGAAGACAACCATATTTGCACAAGTGACAAGATTTCCTTCTTTTATGGTGACCAAATAATATTCTTGTGTGTGTCTACGTGTGTGCTGCAGTAAACACCGGAGCATGTATGTCACTTCAAAACAGAACATTTTCTGTTCCTTCAGGCCTCTACCCAGAATTCAAATTGCTAACTGGCCCAAAAAGTACAGTTTTAACCTTTTGAGATAACACTAGTTTTCTCAAGGGTTCCCTCACTCTGTGCACATTGGAACCCTTCTATCACCTCTCATGGGTCCAAATGGCCCAGAAAGCAAATATCCAACCACATCTGAATGGGTTTCTTTTTTTTGTTGTTTTGTTTTGTTTTTTTTTGGATTAACACCCGGCAATGCTCAGGGTTTACTCCTGGCTCTGCACTCTGGAATTACTCCTGGCGGTGCTCAGGGGACCATAGAGGATGCTGGAGATCAAACCTGGGTCAACCGCGTGCAAGGCAAACACCCTTCCCACCATGCTATCGCTCTGCCCCTGTCTGAATCGGTTTCTCAGCCTCTCCTACTCAATAACCTCCCACATCCTCCCTGGAACACGGAACCCGCCACCCGCAGCCCAGCTAAGCCCCAAATGGAAACCGGTGACGTTGGCACAAGTCACTCACCAGGGGCCAGGAGCTACGTGAAAGGCCTCAGAGACAGATGCGTCCGCAGAGCCACTGGAAGCTGGAGTCCAGGATGTTCAAGCACGCGGGTGCGGTGAGAGTCAAAGAGTCTCCTGAGGTACATCTGTCACATCTGTCAGGTCAGTGTCCATCCAGGGCGGCACCTTCCTACAGCCATGCCCCCCCCACCCCCATGCCAGGAGCGCAACTTCACCTTCCCGAATGCCCCACACGTGCTCCATCAGATGCGCCTCATAGAAACTCGAGGCCTCCTGCCCACTTGCCCCTCACAAGGGAAGCTCAGACTTCTCTGTTGCCACTGAGGCACCCGCTTTATCAGGAAAATTGCCCACACGCTTCTCACATGAGGCTCCGGGACGAGGCCACACTCCCTGGCACGCCGCCAGGCCGACCTCTCAAAGACAGACCATTGCACCCAAAACTGCGCTGGCCCTCAGCCTCGACCCGCACCTGCCACAGAGGCGGCCTGGGATTCCCGGAAGAGGAGCCCACGCGTTATTCTCGCCGTAACTCACGCGCTAGCTTCGCCTCCAAGCGGCCCGTAGCCCCGCCCCCACTGTGTGTCTTTGTGGCTTTACTTCTGTGGCAAAGCAGGCAAGTGGCTCCCACCTCTGTTCGCTTACAGAGGACTGAGAGGAATGACGGCATTTCCTAAAAGTGAGCTAGCCTTACAGGGGCTTTAGGAAATCTGGGAATACCTGTCTCCGGGTTCCCTTTGTATCGCAATTTAATTATCAGCTCCTCTGGAATGTCTTTTTTGGTAATGGTCCACAAAATTGAGGATGAGGCTGGCTCTGCATCTTGTTTTGTGTTTCCTTGATGATTTGTGAGGTTGGGCATATCTTCATATGCCTGGGGGGCTGTGTTCAAGCTCTCTTTAGGAAAAATGGGTGTTATTAGTTGTGCCCAGTATTTAGTCTCTTTTATTTCAAATTCTTCCAGCGCCTGGGATTTGATGTTGAGGGCCTTGCATGTCCTTGGTGCTCCACCAAAGAACCACACCCCCCAGCCCTTAGACTGTTTTTCTGTTATGAATTTGTGTAAGTTCTTTGATATTTTGGATATTACCTTATGCAGTGTATCAGCTGTAAAATTTTTCTCCTGTCATGTAGGCCATCTTTGCATTTTGTTTTGTTAGCTAGAAAAAATATTTTGTGTTTGATATGGATGCACTGACCATGTTTGCATTACTAAGGCCAAAACTTAGGAGTTTATTGTAGTTTAGTGGTAACAGAATTTACGTATCTGATCTTCTTGGACTTAAACTTTTCTAGTGGTATACAGGTAGCTAGGGATACAAAAACAGATCAATAAAAAACAAAATTCTTCTTTTGTTTCTCTTGTTTTGCTGACAGCATTTATTGGAAAGAGTGTTCTCCATTGATTGTTCTTGACTCTGTTGTTGCTTATTGGTTGACTGATAAAATGTAATTTAATTCTGGATTTTACTTGTTCTTTTTCTAGTGCCTTATGAAAAACTAGTTGGAGAAAGGCCACTTTTCTTTTTTCTAATATAACGTTACAGTGCTACAGATTTTCTCTTAGTACTGCTTATTTTGATATATTTTTATTTTTCACAACATACTTTTTGTTTTGATTTAGTGGTTACACCCCATTGTTGCTCAGACCTTCTCTTGAATCTGGTCTCAGAGGTTTCTCCTTGATACTGCCTGAGGTACCATAAAGTGCTGGGGATAAAATCCAGAACTTCAGCATGAAAAGGATGTGCTCTCAAAATAATTTTAATATACTTCTGGCTTATTACATAAATCATGGGTATATAGAACTGTACTAGTCAGTTTTCAAATGTTTGAGATTTTTCCAAGTATCTGAAATTCATTTCCAATTTAATTCAATTAAGGTTAGAGAATATATTTTGGTTACATTTTGTATGGCTTTAATCATTTTAAGTCTATTGAGAGTTGTTTTATGATAGTCATTTATCTCCTTAAATTAACTCCAAATGGAACAAAAACATGAAATTATAAGATTTCTCAAAGAAAGAGGAGTTATTGTGATCCTGAATGAAATTTTCTTAGATAGGATACCAGAAGTAAGATATATTTTTTTAATTTTTATTATAACACTGATTTACCAAGTTGTTCATAATACAGTCATTTCCGTCATTCAATGTTCTACCACAAATGTGACCATCACTCTACCAGTGCCCTCACTTTCCCTCCCATCACACAAGCCTGCCCCTTTAGTAGGCACAAATTTACTTCAAATTGCTTATTACATCACAAAGGTAAATGAAATTATAAAAAAAATAGATCAATAAAAGTCAGTGTATGATAATTGTTGTATCTTATAATGATGTTACTAAAGTCATCTGAGGATTTATTGGGCTGGTTGGTGCTAGGTAAACCGATTGTTTCTGTGTTATTGTTTTTGCTCTTGGGCTTGATGGCCTTCTCCACAACTTTCCCATAAATTTGCTGTGCTCCAATTAAGCTGACAGTACTATAAAATTTGGAGATATCTGCAGCTAGGCATTCTAGCATCTGGCGGATTTGGTGGTTTGGCAACCTGTGGATGTTCATTTGTGGAGCTGGGCTGTTTCTATACTGGAGGGTGTCAGAGTTGACTGGGGCGGGGGTCTGCTGTGCCTTTAGACAGAAAGAGGAGTCTGCCAGCCCACATTTCCAAAAAGGCCCAGTTTCTCTCTGAGACTGTTTCAATTCAGGCCTACCTTCCACACTGATCACCCCCCATCCCCACCAAAGCACTTGCCCAGATGTACAGAATTATACATGAAAAGAGTTATGGGGGGTTGGGGGGTGAAGAGTAGATGTGAAGAGTGGATGTGAACACATGTGAAGAGTAGATGGGAGGCATCACTGGTGTCATGTTGATACCTGGTAAAGGAGGAAAGGCAGGAAGGTTGGGTAGGATGGCCTGAAAGGGCAGCACAGTTCCAGAGCAGAGGAAGGTTTCCTAAATTTTTTCTTTTTGGGTCACACGTGTCAATGCTTAGGGGTTACTCCTGGCTCTGCACTCAGGAAATACTCCTGGCGGTGCTCGGGGGACCATATGGGATGCCAGGGATTGAACCTGGGTCGGCCGCATGCAAGGCAAATGCCCTACCCACTGTGCTATCGCTCCGGTCCCGGGAGGTTTCCTACTTGATCTGTCCATGTTTATCAGAATTACTTTGGCTTCAGTTATTTCCCCAACATTCAGACCTTGACTTGGAACTTCTGAGAGAGCATTTGTTTGGGAATAAAGACTGTAATAAGCTTAAAGCATTCCTGCACAAATGCTTCAACCACTTAAATTCCTCAGAAAATCTTATCTTGAGGGAGAGTTGAGTAAGGGTCACAGAGGACCTTACCCAAACCCCAGTTCCCCACTGTAATGCCAGATTACCTAATGACCCCATAAGATATCTGCAGATAACTTGAGTTCCCAATCTTCCTTCCTTCCTTCTATTTTATTGAGGAGGTTGTGATAGAGTGAAGAATCATTCCAGCTGTGCTCAGGGATCACTCCTAGTGATATTCAAGGGGACCATATGTTGTTATGGGGATGGAACTGACTGGAGTCTGCTGCATTCAAGTGTCTTACCCCCTGTATTATCTCTCTAGTCCTCTAATTTATTTAATATAACTAAAATTGCTCGAGTTTTGAGGTGACTACTAGAATATCCCACAAACACGGCAGAGCCTGGCAAGCTACCCATGTCGTATTTAACATGCAAAATACCAGTAACAATTATAGACCTCATTCCGATGACCTGATGGAATGGTTTGAGGCTCTTTATGTTCCTGGAGCGGGATGATGCCCTTGGGCTATCTCGCATGTGACAGGACATATTGAGATGTTACTGGTGCCCGCTCGAAGCAAATAGATGATATGTGGGAAGACAGTGATACAGTGATACAATATTCATGATCACAATGAGAAGATGCAACATCTTGAATTGACAATGAGTAAGTCATGTCCAGAAAGTTTGAAAGGGATTTCACCGTTAGACCTTATCATTAACATTCTGTTTCCACACACTGGAATTACCTTTGATGATACTGTTATTAGGGCTATGACAACATTATTGGGCATTATTATGAGATACTAGAGTTCTTACTTGTGTTCTTTTAGTGTACCCAATACCAGCCTTTGAAATTGGTGATATTATTACTTCATTTTATAGGTTTACACAGGGGGCTAAGTAGCTAATAAATGACAGAATCAGAAGACTTGATCTGACTGCAAAGTATGATCTCTTGTCTACTATGCTTATTTCCAAAACGTTATTCCTGGAGACTTTCTGAAATTTCCAGCACATCGCTTCCTGAATCCCAGAAATCTAAACACTGGGATCAGCTGGACCTTCTACTTAGATGTATCCTACTTACCTCTCTACAGATATATTCAAATCAGAGCTCATCCCTCTGCTCCAATTTGCCCCAATTTGTTATATAGCTCTTGACAAGCTCTACCATCCCACCCTCAATTCTGTTAGATCAAAACTTTGATAGTATGGGCCAGAGAGATATTACAGGAGATAGGGCACTTGCCTTGCACTCAGTCAACCTGGATTTGATACCATCCTCTGTGGTCCCCAAGCAAAACCAGTAGGGACTCCAAATGCAGAACCAGGAGTAACCCCAGAGCATCTCCAGGTGTGGCCCCAAAACAAACAAAACTCTGAGTGTGAACTTGCTTATCTGGTCTCTCCCCTCCGAATTTCTGTTTCAGTACCCTGGCTTTACCTATTAGTTGTTTTTCCATTCTGTCTCTGCCCTTGTGAGCATGCGTCTTACTAAACAGTAGTACTTTCTCATCTGTATTATTGCCAACAGTGTCTTAACTGGGCTTTCCCCAACACTCTTACCTCTTCCTCTTTCATTACCTCTTTCATTACCCCTTTATTGACTGTTGATTGTGGTGAGAAAGATCCCTGAGACATTCCCTTTTTCAGCATCCTTCATTGTACCTCTATGGTTTTTAGAGACCCTGGAAGCCTGATAATTTAGTTGTCTGCCTGATAATTTAGTTGTCTGATCTCCTTCCTTCTCTAGACTTCACACTTGGAGTTGTCCTGGTCTACCTGTACCTCTGAAAGTGGCAGGTGCCCATTTCTGAAAGTTCCTGATCCTTTCTATTACACCTTCTTCCCTTTAATCCTTTGCTCTTTAACTTGTTCTTGTCCTAAGGTGCCACCACCAGCAAGGAGAAAGGTCTCATTTTCCCAGTCTGGATTAAACGTCCCTTTCTTAAAATTTCCCATGGCAACCTATGACTCCTAATGGACCCTGCATCCACTATACTTGGTTCTCTCACCAAATCAGGGTGTTTTTATAGTCAGTGAATATATATGTATGTGTGTATATGTGTGTCTGTGCCTGTGTGTGTATGTTGGATTCTGTGGCCATGTGGTCTTTGTTATGACTATTAAACTCTGCTATAGCTCACAAGCGACCACAGAGAGTACATCAAAGAAAGGCCTGACTATGTTCCAACAAAACTGCAGACAGTGACATTTGAACTTCAAAAAGTTTTCATATGTCATGAGAGATGATTCTTATTTTGATTACTTTTCCAAGTAACGATCACGATCACGATCTTCCCGTTAATCATCTATTTGCTAGAGCGGGCACCAGTAAAATCTCCATATGTCCTGTCTCATGCCAGTAGAGCAAAGGGCATCGGCTTGCTACAGGAACATAAAGAGCCTCAAACCATTATATTAGGTCATGGGAATGACCTAATATAATTGTTACTGGCATTTGGCATGTCAAATACAACACGAGCAGCTTGCTAGGCTTGCCGTGCGGGAGGCATATTCTTTAAACACCTCCAAATAAAGCATTTATTGATGAACCACGCGGCCGCGCCGGGCTGTGATGGGCAGGTCGGCTGGGTGGAGTTCTGAAGAGAGGGAAGTCCGCAGTTTCTTCCTCAATCCGGCCCAGGTATGCTGGTCCAGAGACTCTTAGACATGGGGCAGAGCGGTTCCTTGCTCTCCCTGTGCCCAGCCGTTCATGAGGCAGTCGGGAGGCATGGTGGGTTCTAGCCTTGGCCCACCACCCCGGCAGAACCTCACAACAAGCCAGACGACCCCCACCCACTCCACGGGTGCCGCCATTTTTCCAAGTAAACATATAAGAATCAGTTGTGACCCACAGGCTTCTTAAAAGCTGGTGGGTAGGGCAGGTTTTCCTGTTTGCTGATGCCTGAACTACTCCATGAACTTTTACCAACCAGAGCAGAGTCTCATCCAACTTTGTATCCACGGTACTTAGAGCAGCCTCCAACTCATAGCAGGAGCTTAATGATTAACTGGTTCAATAAATAAAAGTTGCATAGTCAGCGAGTGATAGAATCAGGTTTCAAACCTGACTCAATTTGATTTTGCAGGGGATGTCACAGTTCATTCTGTGGCCTCAGCCTGAAGTGGTACACATAGCAGGAGTTGGGATATCCAGACTGAAATTCTACTTAGGGCTCGAAATGTTGGTTCCTAAGATAATTCTATGTTTAGTGCTGGATTTGACAATTTTATCTAAGGTGCCAAAGTTTATTGGCATTAAGTCATTAGTAATTTTCTCATACCTTTTTATTGTCCTAGCAAATGTAATAAAGTTAGGTTTTCTTATACTTGACCCTTTTGTGTCCTTTTTTTAAACTCATTCTACTGGGGATTTCTATTTTTCACTCATTCTTATTATCTTTTCTTTATTGGGAGGACAGTCTGTGGTAAATTTTTTAAAAATTCATTCTTGTATGAATGTCATTGTATTTTGTGTGAATGTACCACCCCACACTCATGAGGAAAATATCAATCTCTCTCAAGTTTCTTTCTGTGGGGGATAGGAATAGGTAGTTGGTGCTCAGAGACAATGTACTTTTTTGGAGAATAAAAAGTTTCACTTTTTTAACTAAAAATAAAAATTGCATGGATGCTACATTTCATAATTCCTAAAAGCAAAGACTTTAACTGACACACACATTAAGTGGTGTCTCTCCTGCCCCTCCCTCCCTTCCTTTCTTTTTCTTTTTCTTTTTTTTTTCATTTTTGCTTTATGGGTGACACCCAGTGATGCTCAGGGGTTACTCCTGGCTCTTTGCTCAGGAAATATTCCTGGCGGTCTCGGGGACCATATGGGATGCTAGGGATTGAACTCAAGTCAGCTGCGTGCAGAGCAAATGCCCTACCCGCTGTGCTATCGCCTCCTCCCCGTTCCTTTCTTATCTTCCTTCTTTCCTTCCTTCCTATCTTCTTTCTTTCCTCCCTTCCTCCATCTGTCCCTCCCTCCCCTTCCCTCCCTACCTCCTCCTCTCTCTCCTTCTTTCCCCTCCCTCTCTCCCTCCCTCCCTCCTTTTCTTCCTTCCTTTTCCTTCCTTCCTTCCTTCCTTCCTCCATCTGACCCTCCCTTTTCTCCTTTTTCTCTCTCCTCCTCCCTCCTTCCCTCCTTCCTTCCTTCTTTCCTTCCTTTCCTTCCTTCCTTCCTTCCTTCCTTCCTTCCTTCCTTCCTTCCTTCCTTCCTTCCTTCCTTCCTTCCTTCCTTCCTTCCTTCCTTCCTTTCCTTCTTTCCTTCCTTCCTCTCTCTTCAAAGCCAGTCCTTACTTTGGAATTAAAAAACCTCCAAACTTCTTAGGTTATGTAAGTGCTCAGAACATCACACCTATGACCTTCCACTAACCAGTCAGTGATTGAAAACAACCTCAGATTTTCCTAGGAAATTCCTCTTTCTCGTGGTCTTTTGTAGAGCAATCTCCACTTTCTTTTCCTTTGACAGATCAAAAACACTAAAGCATACAAAACTATAATACAGTGGACATTTCCCGTGACTTCACTTTAGGGTGTGGTTGTTACCTGAGTGATCAAATCAATTACGATTGAAATATTGAAGACAGAACTTGGGTGACAATAGGACCGTGAAAGGGAAGGAACTGCGGCTGACCTGGGGTCTGGGGGAGGTCAGTGGCCCAACCCCAGGATTAAAGTCAGCAGTTAGGTAGCTTTAGAGGCAGGCTCAAGAAGAAAAGTAGGACTTAAGTCAGAAATTCATTTTTTAAGAAAAGAGAGATTTGTGATTAGAAATGGCAAATCTGGCAGAACTGAGTGGTCAATATTTTATTTGAAAGATTATATATGTATGCAATATAAATACATATCATATGTATAGATAGTCATTGGAGAAAGAGGAAGAACAAGTTACTAGTGAAGAGCAGATCAGAGTTTTATCAAGAGGAAAAGAAAGACAAAGTGAAAAGAGCTTTTTCTCGGCTTTTTTGGGTCACCACACTCACCTTGCGATGCTTATGGGTTAGTCCTGTCTCTGCACTTAGGAATTACTCCTGGTGGTACTCAGGGATGATATGGGATGCCAGTGATAGAACCTGGGTTGGCCACTGAAAGGCAAATACCCTACACACTATACTGTCTTTCTGGCACTGAAAAGAGCCTTGTAATCAGAATCAGGAAGCATGATTTCCAACAAGATCTAAGTAGAATTCAGAGAACCTTGGGACACTTACGAATTAAAACTGTGTTAGAGATTAAACCTAGCCAGAGAGATAGATTAGGGGATCAGGCATTTGCTTGCATGATTCAATCCCTGGCACCATATATGGACTCCAGAACACCACCAAGAGTGATCCAGAGCATAGAGCTAAGAGTAAGCATTTGAGCATTTCCCAGAGTGGCCAAAAATTAAAAAAAAAAAAATGAAACCAAAAGATGTTTTTCCATGCTATCTCCCTCCATAAAGGTGTGAGAACTAATCTACAAATTTGCCTTTCAGGATTTTATGGGTGAACAAGCCTTCCAGATCATCCAATAGTAGCCCTACTCTCAAGTGTTTATCTTGTCATGTAGCTGTGATATAATTTTTTATTTCTCTTCAGTATAGGTTAATGCTTCCTAAAATATCTTAAATAATTATTTTAAAAATAAAACCAGCCATTGAACAGTTTTCATCATATTGAGAGCCCAAGAAACATAATTAAGATAACGTTTCCATGATCGATTTTTTCATACTCTCGCTCTGCTCAGGAATCACTCCTAGTGCTGGGGATTGAAGCTGCAAGCGCCCTACCCACTGTACTATTGGTTCGACCTCAGAAATTCTATTTTGAACCAGAAACATTCGGGTTTCTAAGCTTAGCGAAGTGAGGTCAGTATCAAACCTTGGTTGACCAAAGGCCTCTAGGTGGGAAAATGGTGAGAACCCAGAAAGCTAGTTCTGTATTTTTTAAACCTCTCTTGGGATCTTGTCTTTCACAGCTGTTCTCTCTCAGAACATGAGCAACATTCTGATGCTTTTTAAGTGCAGAATCCCTGTTTTGGGGGTGGAATCAACCCTCAATCCTAATTGATTGAGGATCAATCCTCAATCCTCAATCTCAATCTCAGCTTCACAGCTGTTTAATAGTAGAATATACGGGGCTGGAGTAATAGTAAAGCATGCAGGGAGGTAGGGAGCTTGCCTTGTATAGAGCCGAGCCAGTTTCGCTTGCCCTCTCCTCACATGTTTCCCTGCCCCCCATCAGGAGTAATTCTTGAGCTCTGATCACAGGGTCTTGAGTAGCCCCAGAGTATCACCAGGTGAGTCCCCCCCACCACCACTATCATAAGAGGAATACAGAGACGCCCGGCAGTATATTCAATGAAACAACTTTTCCCATATTTTCCAATTTCCCCCGCTCCGATTTATTTTATGTGGTGACCTCGCAGCCTGGAACATGCCCACCTCTAGCTAGCCTTGTACGGGCACGTCATCAAATTGTCAGGTACTAGTTTACTAATGGAAACTAGTACTAGGTTTACTAATGGAAACTAGTACATTGTTAAATTAATGTTCTAGTTTAGCCTCTCATCTGCAGTTTTAAGGGCCAGGATCGTGTATTTACTTCCCTGTATCAGCAAGGCAATACCTGGAATAGCCGAGTTACTCAAGACGTGCATGATGAATGGGCAGCCTAACCTACAACCTGTTGGATCAAAGAATGAATGAAGCCTCTTAGTGCGTGCTCCTTCCTCCGGCGAAAACATCGCTTTGGTTCAGCGGCCGCGTTAACATCTTTTACGTGTTGGAGAAAAGAAAACAGAGACCCGGGGGTAAACAGATAAAGGGGTCCGGTGGGAGTGGTCGGAGGCCGCCCAGACCCGCCACACGCAGACCCGAGGGGCGGCGGGGGCTTCTCCAGGGCCTGGCCGAGCCCGGCCCCGCCCTCGGCCGCGGGAGCCCGTGCGCGTGCGCAGGCGGGCGCGCGCTGCCGGTCCGAGCGCCGGCACCAGGGCGCGCGCCGCCGAGCGAGTGTTTGACGTGGCAGTTCCCAGCCCGGCTGCAACTCGGTGCGCGAGAGCAGCCTGCGCGGACGACGGGCCGGGAAAGGCGCGACGCGGGCAGGGGCGGCGGCAGGAGCGGGGGGCTCCGCGGCCTCGGGCACGGGACGCGCAGCGCAGGCGTGAGAGAGCCGAGCAGGTAACGCCGCGGTCGGTCGGGCTCTGTGCGGCGGGACAGACCCCAACCCAGGCACGGCGCGAATGGGGTGCGGCGCCCGGGCCGGGCCGGGGAGGCTGGGGCCGCGGGGGAACCTCCCCCTTAGCCCTTTGAGCCCCTTGGTGCAGTTTAATAAGTGGGGGAGGGAGGACGAGGGGTGGGCGTGGGCATTTTTCACCCGCCCCCATCTTTGTGTCTTGGGATGCAGGAACTGCCGGATTGGGGTGCTCGGGAGCCCCAGCATTCCAGGGGGCACCGCCAGCGCGCGCTTCTTGTCCCCTTACCCACTTAACCTCCTCGGAGGAAGAGGAGGGTTGCGTGGAAATAGTCACTGTGAAAATGGCAACTGTATCTTCCAGCTCCCTGGCATCCTGAGAGCGAAAGTGATTCGGCCCGATCCCAACTTGGTCCAGGGTGCTCTGTGCTCCGGGGCTCGGCGGGCCGGTGGCGGTGGGCTGCGGGGTGGTTCTGGGATTGGGGCCCCCTCTAGCCCCCAGGTTTGGTTTCTAGGCCTGTTCTTGCCAAGTGGCTTTGTGCCTCGTCGCCGCTGGAAGCTGAGTCAGGTTTCTCTAACTTGGGGCTCGGTGTGAGGAAGTTTGACGTGGCAAACTGTTTGCATGAGGAAGCAGATTCCTCCCAGGACCAGGGAAGAGGACCGTGACTGCTTCCTGCCCGTGGCTGGCCACATCCTCGCCTTTCCTCTCTGTCACTCAGCAACAGGCTGCTACGTAGGTGTGTTCGTGCTGTTGCCTGAGTGTGCCCGGTAGGATGAGCGCGACCAAAGCTCAGGCTGCCACGTCTCTGGCTGCAGAGTGGGAGGGAAGAAGTGTGGTCAGTAGCAGAGTGGACCGGTAGGCCCCTGCCTGTGTCCTCTCCTCAGAGTTCTGTCCTACCAAGGAGAATAAAGTGATGTGGCCACACGTACACATACATTTTTAACTCGACTGCTTTCGTCTTGGAAACTCCTGGTTTCATTGAAAATCACAAGCTAATGAGAATGCCACGTCTGGCAAGAGTCTTCGAAGACTCAGGTCTTACTATTTTGTTTGTTTTAGAAGGTACCAGCTGTGGTTCACCTTAGAAGGTGGCATCATTACATAAAAGGGAGATGATATATGTACTTTTCTATACTTGATGAAGAAACTGGAGGACAATGATAAATCCATGGTTTATATCTCAGAAAAGCTTGGGAGGGGGCTTTATCGTATGAGGAAACTGAGCCCAGAAAGATGTTTTAGCTGATCCCATGCTTTACAGCCAAGGGTTGGCAGATTGGGAGCGACAATCTACTGCTCTTGCCAGAATTTGCAGCCTTCTCTTCCGTATTATTAAAAATAGAAAAATGCTTTGAAATGTTTCTTCTTTTATGAAACCTGAATAGAGATTTAAGACAAACTGATGTTTGGATTTGAGGTGAAATCGAGATCCTGTAGATTTGTGAGTGTGTGCTCCCAAATGCACATGAAATTGCATTTTTTCTTAGCTACTTTAGTATATGTGATTGTGTTCAGAAAGGCGTGGCGTGTAAATCAGAAAGTCAGTCATCTTTGAGAAACCATTGACAGCTCTCCAGTAGTTGTAGACTCCTGCCTGACTTGGCCAATTTATGACTCAAAATAACACTATTATCAGTATACTTATCTTCTCCATGTTTGTTGGACTATTGATTTTCCTTTGTCCTAACTGCCTGATTAAAATGACTAAGTGAGATACCACTGAAACTACACAAGTCATAAAATAGCTGATGGCAGAGACCATAGGCAAGTCTGCTGGTCAGACAATGGAATGACATGTGACTATCAGAGTAGCATGCTCTGTGCTGAAACAGGACCTAGGAAACCAGAGACACGGAAATAGAAGGTGCACTTACCAGAGACTAAATGCAAACCACTTGAGTCTTCCTGTGTATAAGTAGTTGGCAGCTGTTACTCAGATATCCTGCATGAGAATCTGCCCAGAACTGTAGAATTGAGAGAGTGACTTCCATTGAACCATAGTTAGACCGTCTTTTAGGGGATGATGATATAACATGTTGTATAATATGAGGATATCTCATGCCCTTGATCATTATACCTTTCCCCATTTACTGGCCACTGTTTCTCTTTCTAATAGCTTTAAGTGACTCTTGTTTGTTTTGGTAGCATTAAACCATCTTGTTGACATATTCCCTCTCCCTTTCTTTTGCAGGGTTCTTCTGAAGAACTATCCCTTGGAATGATATTTTCATCATGAGTCAACAAGGTTATGTAGCTGCACCCCCATATTCTCAGTCCCAGCCTGGAATAGGCCTGTCTTCACCACATTATGGGCACTACGGAGACCCAGCTCTCGCAGCTTCTCCTCCAGGTAAAATGCATTCTTTGCACCTGTATTGACCTCCCAGGTTCAGAGACTTAGTTGTTCTAAGAGCAGCCTTGGCAATGCTGAATGGTCAGGACGGATGCAGAGACCTGAGATTATTATTAGGAAAAGGCTCCTCTAGAAGAGGCTACGTCATTGGTTTTGGTATTCCATGGAATTTAGCTAACTTGGTTTTTAATTATAGATTAAAGCAAACTTCCTGTTTCATTTTTATTTGAGGTATCATAGTTTACAGTAGCCTGTAGGTCATTATTTTATCTTTGCAGAGCACTATACCAATCTCTCCTGAGTGTTTTATTTTTACTTTTAGATTTTCCCCTACTAACTAGGGCTGTAAGGTGATTGAGGGCATGAAATATTGTAAATGTGTATACTCTATGTACTAAATACTATTTTCTGTTTATACTACACAGACAAAATTGGTTGGGGCAATGATATAAAATAAGTTTTGTTTTAGAAAATAGATTTCGGGGCCGGAGTGATGGCCCAGCGGGTAGGGCGTTTGCCTTGCACGTGGCTGGCCCATTCCGGCCCAGGTTCAATCCCTGGCATCCCATATGGTCCCCCAAGCACCGCCAGGAGTAATTCCTGAGTGCAGAGCCAGGAGAAACCCCTGAGCATTGCCAGGTGTGACCCAAAAAAGCAAAAAAAAAAAATGGATTTCCACACTAAAGATTTCTTGTGATTATAACCAGAAAAATCATGGCCTTTCTTTGAAGTCTTTTTTACAGACTATTTGTTGCTTTAAAAGTGGGACCAGTGCGATAGAACAGCAGGTAAGGCATTTGCCTTGCACGCAGCTGACCTGGGTTCAATCCCGGCATCCCATATGGTACCCTGAGCACCGCCAGGAATAATTCCTGAGTGCAGAGCCAGGAGTAACCCCTGAGCTTTGCTGAGTGTGACCCAAAAAGCAAAAAGAAAAAAAAATAAAGTATAATGCCTAGCCAGGAATCTTGGCTTGAGGGATAGTGGGGTGAGAAAAATGAAGTAAGGAAATGGGAATCCTCTTGCTTTGACAGCAGTTGGCACCCTCTTTATCACAGGGCTGCTGTGAAGAACCACGTGTCAGGGCCAGCAATGAGGCTACTAACTGCTTATGTCAAGTCTGCTTGTCCCAAATCCTCTGAAATTTTTTCCTAAACACAGTTCTTGGGCTTTGGAAAGAATGGCGAGCAAGTCCACTCTCCTTGGTGGACATGGACTGTGTATGAATCAGTGAAGATCTCTTATTAGCTAGAATTTACTCAGAGTTGTATGGTCCAGGCTGTGTTGGGAACGTGTATGCAGTGCAGAACCAGAGAAGGTGAGGAAAGCAGAGTAGGGAGGTCTGGATGAGGAGCCATACACAGTTCACTGAGAACATGCTCTGATGCTCAGCTGTGAGCTGCCGGTAGGAAATTAAGTCATAAAAACTTAGGATTTAATCTGGCCCTAATTTCAGAAACCGTTCAGTTGAGGGGGTCCTCTTCTGGTCAGATCCAGTCCTCCTTGCCCTGACATTTGTGGTTGGGTAGTTTTGGATTTTCCATCAGTCCGTCTTTCTCTAGTTTCTCTCTATCTGACTGCTCTTAGCATATATAGGCAAATAGGAGCTAGATAATCATTATCCTCTATATTGTAGTATGGATTCTTTTCTTGGTTTGTTTTATTTTGGGGCCACACCTGATAGTTCTTAGGGCTTACTCCGGGCTCTCTGCTCAGGGATAGCTCCTAGAGGGGCTCAGGAGACATTATGGGCTGTCAAGTGTCAAACTCAGGTCAACAACTTGCAAGGCAAGTGCCTTACCCACTGTACTATAGCTCTGACCCCCAAAACTCGCTTTTTTGTATTGTTATAATATACCCAAAACTTACCATAATAGCTTTACATGCATTATTCAAACCTTTTCTTACCCTGTAGTATAGCCAGGAAATTGGAATGTATTATATACTATGACTTTTCTCAGTCACACAGTTGGTGATACAGCCAGGATTCAGACCCAGGTCTCTCAAGAAAACAAACCCCAAACATGAATATATGGAAGGATGACAGCATTATTCACCCGTGCTTCCTTTCTTCAGCCCTGTCCTCTTGAGCAGTCCTTCACTCTGACTCTTTATCCCTTGCTTCTTATGCCCTCCGTGGCTCCATGTGGTAGCCCTACTTCTCCCCCACCTGCTAGGGCCTTTGTTGGTCTGTTGCCTAATGCTTGCTTATACAAAACTCACTTCTTGTTTGGTTTCAGTATTCTATTGTTATTTTTTTTTTGGTGGCTTTTTCTTGTTATCTCATTCTGAGGACTCTTTCCACCTCCCAGCCCCGATACACACAGAACTTCTTTAAAAAGTTTTTTTGTTATACCACTGTGAGATATACAGTTACGAAGATGTTCATGTTTGGGTTTCAGTCATACAGAGTTCCAGCACCACCCATCTCTCCACCAGTGCCCACTGCCTACCACCAGTGTCCCCTGATTCCCTCCCCCACTCCCCCAACCTGCCTTTATGGCAGGCACCTTGCCTCTTCTCTCTCTCTCTCTCTCTCTCTCTCTCTCTCTCTCTCTCTCTTTTCCTCCCCCTATCTCTTTTCCTCTTCCTTCTCTTACACATTGTGGCTTGCAATACATACATTTAGAGGTTATAATGTATATCCCTTTGCCTATGTTCAGTGCTCTAGGCTGGTATTATCATTTCCATCAATTAATAGCACACTGTCACACTGTTCCCTTCCCCATCTTACCTAACCTCTGACTCCCACACACTTGTGGTAAATTCCACCAGTGACAAGACCTCCTGATCCATGTTTTGCCTGACCTTGGATATTGGTATCATGCTGTTGTTTTATATCCCAGAAATAAATGCAATCATTCTATATTTGTCCTTTTCTTTCTGGCTAATTTCACTCGAATGATCCTCTCCATGTCTATCCATTTATAGGCAAATTTCATGTCCTTTTTCCTAACAGCTGCACAGTATTCCATTGTGTAGATGCACCACATTTTCTTTTTTTCCCCTTAATTTTTATTATACCACCGTGAGATATACAATTTCAAGGATCTTCATAACTGATCTCTGTCATACAGTATTCCAGCACCCTCTACCAGTGCCCCATTCCCACCACCAACATCCAAACACTCCCTCCCACCCACCCCTACCTGCTTCTATAGCAGGCACCGTTTCTTTCTCTCTATCTCTCTGTCTCTGTATTTCTCTCTCTCTTCTCTTACACTTTGTGGCCTGCCCTGCAGATATTAATGGCTTATGATGTCTCTGTGTGTGTATTCAATAATGAGTTATAGTGAGATTACAATTCCCCATTCCCCATTAACCTCCCCAGTTTGTTGCAACTAGAATGATCATTATAGTGTATAAATGTGAAAGATCCTGAGAAGGAATGGTCCTAACTTCCATTATTGTCTAAGACTGCCATGCGGCCGCCTCTGCAGCCGCGTGCTAGCACAGCTTGTACCACATTTTCTTAATCCAGTCATCTGCAAACAGGACTTTTGGTTGTTGCTGTTTTCTCCATATCATTTTGTGTTTCTTTACCTCTCTCTCCCGCTTTCACTTTTCTCTCTCCCTCTTTCCCTCTCTCCCTCTCTCCCTCCCTACTTCCCTTCCTCCTCTCCCTCTCCAGATTTTCTCTTAAGCAGTATAATCCATATAAAGTTTTAGCCTTTCAAATCTAGGGTCTTTCTTTCCTTCTTTCCTCCCTCCTTCTTATCTCTCTCCCTCCCTTCTTCTCTCCCTCCCTCCCTTCTTTTCTCTCCCTCCCTTCCTCCTTTTCTCTCTCCCTCCCCTCCCCTCCCTCCTTCCTTCTTCCTTCCTTCCTCCCCTCCTCCCTCCCTCCCTCCCTCCCTTCCTTCCTTCCTTCCTTCCTTCCTTCCTTCCTTCCTTCCTTCCTTCCTTCCTTCCCCTTTCTCTGTGTTGGGGATAAAACCTGGAGGCTCACAAATGTAAGCCTTGTGTTATACCACAGACCCTCACCCTGTTCCCTCATCTATCAGGTAAATTTCTCCAGCTCACATATCTTTCCTAAGCTCCATATCTATGTTTTGAACTACTTGTCAATGTACATAAGTACATTGTGAATGAAACAACTCAATATTTTTTCCTGAAGAGTATTTTTCCTGGCATTCCACATCTCAGAACCATTCATTTTGATTCCAAATTTGAAACCTTCACTATTTAAAAACAAAAACCGTTTCTACCTTCTTCAATTATCTTCTTCAATACAGTTGGCTTCCCCAATTCTTTTGAGAGTGATGAAAAGCATTTTATTCCAACCTGTTTTCTTCTTTCGACCTCCTTGTCACTGTTATGCAAGTTTCCATCTCACTTGAATTAGCAAAATTGTCTCTTATCCATGATCCTTTACTCAGTTGTCTTTCTCCAAACCATTTATTCCTATGTGGAGTACAAAGACTTTCCCCTGAAATTTTATTTTATTAAAGCACCATGAGTTACAGAGTTATTCATAGTTGAGTTTTGACATACAATGTTCCATCACTGATCCTGATAGCAGTGTCAACATCTCTCCACCAGTGTTCCCTCTCCTAGCCCGCTGCCCTGGCACCAGCCTGCCATCTTGACAGGCATCTTTTAATTTTGGTTTCTTAAGTTTGGGTCTTGTGACTTCAGTGTTGTTGGCTCTGTGGTTTGGATATCTTAACTTTCCTTAACACCATGGATGTACCAAAATCCCCTTGACCCCTGCCCCCCATTGCTTCTCATCTAGCTCTTCTCCCCTTCGCTTTCTCTCTGCTTCTTTCCTTCTCCTCCCTATACTCTTGAGCCAAGGGTGATCTTCATTTCCCCTCATCCTGTGAAATTTAAATCATTGCATTTTCTCATCTAGTTGGGCACAGAGATTGTTACCGCATGCCAGTTTTGTCCTTTCTTTCACGTAAAATCCATTATGTCTTCTCATTGCCCTGATTGCATTTTAAGCTCCAAAGGCCTTATTTGTTTACAGCTTTTCCTTTTCTTCAGCTCCTTTTCCTTTATTCAGCCACATTTTCATCCTTGTCGCTCAGTGATTCTAAGTAGTCATTTGGAGGCTGAATTGCTCTGTCTTTTTATTTTGTTCTATTTTATTTTATTTTATTTTTTGCTTTTTTGGGTCACACTTGACGATGCTCAGGGGTTACTCCTGGCTCTTCACTCAGGAATTACTCCTGGAAGTGCTCAGGCGACAATATGGGATGCCGGGGATCGAACCTGGGTTGGCCATGTGCAAGGCAAACGCCCTACCCACTGTGCTATCGCTCCGCCCCACTGAATTGCTCTGTCTTGATTTGCACACCACGTTACCAAAGAGCCAGTCCAAATCTCCACACCTTCCTTCAGACCCAGTTCAGGTATAGTGCTTGCAGGCCTTGAGACCCTCTTCTTCCCTAAGCTTATGCTAAACCCTGTTCTCCTTTTTGTGCTTTCCTCTGCTAGCCTCTATACCATTTGCCACACTGTATTATGACATGTGCCTGGAGCAGAGGTGTGCTTTAGGTTTTAATTCAGAGTGAGTAAACGATCAGTGCTATATTTATCAGCAAAACACTGTATGTGTGTGTGAGTGGGTGTGTGTGTGTGTGTGTATCATTGTTGAATTAAGTTCATCATCTTTAATATAAACTTATTTCTCCTTATAATCATCATTTAATATAAACTTTCTCCTGAGGTTCTCCTGAGTACCCCAGGCAATCAGGTTCTCAGACCTTATATACTCTCTGTAAGTGCTGGTGTTTTTGTTTAATAATTTAAGGCGGTCAGTAAATCATGCTATACTTCATTTTCCATCCTGAATAATCTTAACTCTCTGATAAGTCAGTCAGCTTGTGCTTTTCCTTCTAATCTTTTGGGGAGATCCTTTGATTGCTTCTCGGATAGATGCAGGCAGCTGAGTTATGGTTACTTGAAATTATGTATTCTTTTGCAGGGCTGGCCAGTGCTAACTCCTGTTTTGCATCTTTCACAGAGCATAGACTGTCTGCCCAGGTGTGATGTTAGCACTCGGTGGTGACATTTAGCAGGTTGATCATGTGAGCTAAATACTTGTGATACCACAATGAGTAAAAATAACTTAATCCCAGACCTTTAGAGGACTCACGCCTTAGGTGACTGCAGCGACCTTGCAGAGCAAATAGTCCTGTAGTGGGGGTGTGGAGATGGTCTCTAAGGTGATTTGGAGCCCTGAACCAAGAGGGTCTCTTCCTGGAGGGAAAGGCCTGAACATGAGCAAGAGTTGGCTTGGGTAGGGAAATAACTTTTCGGGAGATGAAGAAGTGGGGTGAGGATTATGGGGGGTGACCCGTATGAGGAATGTAAGTGGTTCAGCATGAGTGGGCATAAAGTACAATCAGTGACAAGTGTGCCTGGAGAGAACAATGGGGCCATACTGAGGCATTCTTGTATGGGTAATGTAGCCTGCTAATGTAGCATTTCAGCCTGTGGAGGGTCACCATCCCAGGTGTGTTTTGCCCAGTGATCTGCTTTAGAAGGTGAGTGAGAAAGTGAGGAGAAGGAATCCAGGCCTGTCAGGCGTTTTCCAGACCACTGTTTCCCATCCTCAGCTCTGTTGACATTGGGGCCAGATCCTTACTTATGGAGGGAAGCCATGCTAGGATGGTAAAACGATTAGCAGCATCTCTAGCCGCGCTCCATTAGATAGCATTACTCCTGTGCTCTCCGTCTTAATATCTCCTCCTGAGGTAGCCATTTATATCCTAGACATTTCTGGGTGTCCCTTCAAGGGCTCCCCTGACCTAGGAGTTGATGGCCCAGAACTAGAATAGGTTACGAGGTTTGTGCTAAACAGTGAGCTCTGTGTGTGTGTGTGTGTGTGTGTGTGTGTATGCAGCACCCACCTCCTCACCCCCCAGCACAGAGCCTCAAGGAAACATAGCTACTGCCATCCCACCCAGAGGATAGGGATAACCTCTTTATTTTAGACAGTTCTTTCACCAATGTTTTTTTTTAATTGGATGCACCATGATTTAGAGTACTGTTCACAGTAGATTTTCACGCATACAGTATTCCAGCACCACACCCTCCACCAGTGTCTCCTTCCATCCTCCAGTGTCTCAGGGTCTTCCACACCCCCACTTTGCCCAGGCAGATCCATTCTGTGAGAAGATCACAGGTTCTCTGTGCCCAAATGGTTTTTAACTTTTATTTTAGTTTGGTAGATTCAGGGACAAATGCAAATTTGGGGCTCTTCTGTGATGCTGTTTTGGTCAGCATTCCTTTGCTGATAGCAGAACACACTCTTATCAGAAACAGATTTGTTCAAGAGTTAGCAGGATTTGCTCAAGGAGAGTCTGACAACCAGGTTTATGACTATGTGGTCCACGTCCTCTATAGGACTATCCCATCAGCAGCTATTGGCTTTCTACCTGAGAACCACTGTCTGCCCCCAGGCTGGCCAGCCTCTCCCAGAAGTCTGCTGCTTTGTTGCGTTTTGAATATGCTGCAACTTTATTCAGAAAGGAGTCTCCATATTAGGAGGGTCCAAGTTTCCAGCTGCTGAGCATCCAGGAATGGCAGTCAGGAAGGAGTTGGACCACCAGATAGCCTGGTCTGTAATGTCTGCGTGGCATTGAAGACCAACTTTGGATTTTAGATAGCTAGCTCGTCTCATCACAAAACTCTCATAAAATAAGAATTTTCATTTTCTTTTACCGTTTGAATATGGTTTTATAAATAACTTGTTTATCTTTATCTCTGATCTTTGAAAATGCCAGTGTGTGGCCAGAGGATGATTATTATGACTCTGCAGATAACAGTGACACCCGTTACCTTTTGCCCTGAGGATAGAGTCCATGTGGTTCACAGTCACTGAAACCAACCTGGACAACCTCAGCTCTGCTACTTACTCCCTATCTTTCTGCTCAGCTTCCACCAGCTTCTTTCCCAGCTCTGCCCATGGTAGGCCTCTGACTGAAACCCCTGGTCTATCTCAATACTCAGGAAACTCCTGTGTATCATTCAAGAGTCAACTCAATCTTTTCTCCTTGAACTTTTCTTGATTCCCCCAGAAGACTTAGGTAGTCCCTCTGCATATTATCACACTCGTCACTTGGCTCTGTAATTGTTTGTTTTCATGGTTGTCTCTTCCCTAAGAGCTCTCAGTGCTTCAAAGGCCCGTCAGTGTATATTGAACAAGAAATTTGAATCATGGCTGTAAAGTTCATTAAAAAAAATAGAAGGAAGAGATTATTTTACTAAGACTAATGTATGAGATTAGCTTATGTTAAAGAGAATTGGGTTTGGAATTTTTTTTCCAGTACTCTGCAACCCCTAAGTCTGAGGGTTGTTGCTGAAGCTTGCTATTTACCTACTTAGTTAAGAAATGAGAGTATCTTTGTTTTCTTTTTATTTTATGAACTTATTTATCATTTAGCATTAGTCTTGTGGATTTTGTACTTCTTTCCAAAATGAGTTTTTGAAGTGAAACTACAGGGGTGCATATAAAGAGAGCATAAAGATAGGTGTTTCTTGGCTAGTGAAATGTAGACAAGAAGGGGCAGTGGATGTGACCATGGGGCAGAGTATATTGGACTTAGGAATGATTGTTTTTATATATTAAGCCGTGTTCTGCATGCTTTCATCTGCTTCACCTCATTTAATTGCAGGACAGTCCTCAGGGACAGGGCTATTGCTATGATGCAGTATTATAACTGCAGCTTCTGAAAGATTTTGTCAGGCACAGGGTGGGTAAATGGTAGGAATTCAAATCCATGTCAGGTTTTTCTTAATGTTCTGGATGTGTGGGCTTAAGAACATTTTTAAAGTAGTTTTGTGGGCCAGAGAAATAGTACAAGGATTAAGGTGCTTCCCTTGTGCATGGCTAACCCTGGTTCAGTCCCCATACCCCCATATGGTCTCTTGAAACCCACCATCACCATGAGTGATCACTGAGTACAGAGCCAGGAATAAGCCCTGGGAACCAATGGGTATGGCCCCAAACTCCCCCATGATAAATACTGAGGTAATTAGAATTAAAATGTTAGAATTTAGGTAACCCAGTCAGCTCCCTACTTACCAGAAGTGACATTCTAAGGGAAAAAAGGAGATGCTGAATGTGGAACACCAGCAGGAGTCCAGGGGACAAGGAGGGCCCAGATATGGCCAGAAGGCCCCTCCATGGCTGTGCCAGAGAGGAGGGAGGCTCAAAAGAAAATAGAATAGACTGAAGAAAAACCAAATGGGATAGGAGTAGAGAGAGTAAAAAAAGGACATTTTCTTTCAGTTCCTGTCAAAGGCTGTGTCTGTGTCAGGGAGGGAGCTCAAGGCTGTGTTAAGGAGTGAGTTCAGTGGTGAAGCACACATGCCTTGCATATGCAGAGACCCATGTTGGAGCCTCAGTACTGCGTGTCCCCACAACACTACAGTGTGTAACCCCAGAGGCACCCAGCACCCCAGCTTAGGCCCTGTTTGCCCGAGTATGATTGGGGTGACCTTGTAGACCATGGGCACCAACAATACCCAGCCTCATTGAACTGGCCCAGTTGGCTGTATATCACTGAGCAGAGCCCTCATTTCTCTCACCACTGCCTGAGAGAGTGACTCTCCTAGACATTGTGTGATTTAAGATTGCAGGTTGACTAGTCAAGTCTCTTTTGCAGGGTCCCTAGAAACTAGCTCTGTGCTTGGGCCCGTACATCTGCTGGTGAGGGGCTTTGATTTTTTTTCTACCCCAAGCTTAAATATTTTTTTTTCCTGGATACAATTCCTGTCAAAGAAAAAAGGAAAATGTCGTAAAAAGAAAAACCCAAAATCTACTTTTTTGTTTTGTTTTTGGTTTTTTGAGTCACACCCAGAGGTGCTCAGGGTTTATTCCTGGCTCTGCACTCAAGATCATCCTAGTGGGGCTCAGGGTACAATATGGGGTGCCTGGGTTGAATGCCAGTTGGCCACTTGCAAAGCAAACTTTGTCTGCTGTACTATACCTCCAGCCCCTGGAAAAATAATCTCTGAAGAGAAACATTAACTATCTCTTAGAATTTCTGATGGAAAAATAATATAAACCATCTGGGACTGGAGAGAAAGCTCCAAAGATGGAGCCGGGCTCTGTGCTGGAGCCATGACTGCCGCCCCCTCCCTGCCCCTAGCCCTTTCCCCTTACTGGAAGTAACCCCTGAGCAACAATGAGTTTGACTCAAATATTGGGGGAAAAAAACCCTAAATTGAAAAACATAAGATAAAGTCACCACCAGGAGTGTAAAGTGATGGCCTGGGAGCCAATGTTTTCTGTGAGCAAATGAAATGACTTGAGCTGTCCCTGAATTGGCTATCACCCCACTCTGGAAAAATCTGAATTGACTGAATTGTCCCTGAATTGACTATCACCCCACTCTTTGGATTCCTGGAAAAATCAGTTTTAACTTTGAAGACCATGATCTGTATTTGTGTTTTGTTTTAACTGTTTATTTGTTTATTTACCATTTTATGTAATGTCCCAGGAGTTACAATACTGTTAATTATACTTTTTGCATACATTGTTTCAGTACCACCCCTGTCATCAGAGAACCTGCTTTCGTCCACCAGTGTTCCAAGGACACCTTTTTAACCTATACCCCTCCCAGGTCCCTGAATAAGCTCAGCTCTGTGGAAAACATACTTAGTTTGGATTTGTTGGAGAAATCAGCATGCCTCTATTTGCTTTCCCCTAATACTGTTATTCAAAAAAGCCATTGTTCGAGCCCCCTCTGTCCCCTTCTCTGTAGGCTGCTCTACCATGGTTTGTTGTTTTTGATTTTCCTTTCCCCCAAATTTATTTTCTGATACCCAAATGGTCTTTTTCATTGAGTCGAGCATTCTTTGTGTGATAGTGCTGATCGAATGCCTTTACTACATGCAAAGGCTAATGTCTAGTTTTTTTTCAAATCACACATGGTGGCTTTATTAACAGTTCTCTATAAGTATTTTAATCTTTACATTGGCCAAAAGGAAAAACTTTTTAATATTTGATTGCTGTATATTATTTTATTCTAATTAAATAAATTTATATAATGTAAAGTCCTAGTAATTATTTTAGATAAAAAAATGTCTGGTTTTGTCCAACTTAAAATGACTTCTTTATTTTCTGCTCTCCTGTCCTTATGACAAATGGCTACTCTAGGACCTGGCATTGATAGGTATGCAGGGGTCGAGCTTACTTTAAAAGAGTTTGTTCTCAACCAGCTTTTTCCATCCTTCCTTTCCCTCCCCCTCCCCCACCATTTGTATCGTTGATGTAATATCTGTGCTTCCTCTCCACATGTTAATACGCATCAAAATGCATCCCCTTCTGTTGCAGGAATGATGAAGCCAGCAGGGCCTATGGGGGCTGCTGCCCCTGGGGGATATTGCCTCCTGGTCCTCCACCTCCTGGACCCCAGCAATTTGGCCAGAATGGAACACATGCATCAGGTCTTCCTCCCCAAAGGTAAGCAAGGTGAAGGTTATGCCTCCAGCAGTCTCGGAAGCCCCTTCTAAAGTCTGTTGGTTAAAAGTTTGGCCTCTAACTAGAAATTAGAAGACTTGGGGTTGGAGCGATAGTCCAGCGGGCAGGGTGTTTGCCTTGCACGTGGCCAACCCGGGTTCAATCCCGGCATCCCATATGGTCCCCCATGCCAGGAGTAATTCCTAAGTGCAGAGCCAGGAGTAACCCCTGAGCATCGCCGGGTGTGGCCCAAAAGGCAAGGGAAAAAAAAAGAAGACTCTCAGTTAACTAAATAAGAAGATTCTATTGGAAAACTGCCTTCCCTAGGGAAAAATCACTTGGAAAACATTAGAGGAAAAGAAATGCAATATAAGCATATATTTTATTTGTTTTATTTTTTGGTTTGGGGGCCACACCTGGAAGTGTTCAGGGCTTACTCTTGGCACTGAACTCTGGGATCACTTCTGACCAGGCTCTGGGATTGAACCCAGGTCAGACATGTGCAAGGCAAGTGCCCTATTTGTTGTGCTATCTCTCTGGCCCTATAAGAACATATTTTCAAAAATGTTTCTTACATTGCTTCTCAATAACTCATTTTAGTGTGATCCATCTTCATCTATTTTAGTATTTTCTATTAGTCTCTGAGTCCCTCAGGTCTACAGCCTCTATTCCTCAATGAGTTTCTGTCACATCATTTGAATCATGTCGATTCCTTCAGAGGACTGAGTTTACAGTTGCTTAGCATTTTAAAAACTTAAATAAAATTTTTTGTCAGTGGTGAACACTGGGTCTGATGGGGAAGCCACACAGATGCTAGAAACAGAACACGACAGAACAATAGTTTAAAAGAAAACAATAACAGCATCAGAAATCAATCTTCTGCTTATAGATGTAATGGATTAAGGAAGGGAAAGTTGGAGGCGGGCCTGGAGGAGCCACAGTAGACAGTGCATGAGATATTTAGAGCCCTGTATCTCTCCTGAGGCTGTTCCCCCTGGGAAGGTAGCCAGCATCATGCCTTCTCTGCTGGAAACCCAAATCTTGTTTGTCCTGAGAGGCACTACTGCAGGGAAGCTCCATGCCGAACTTTAAGAATTGTTTACTCTGGAGTTCCTTGCAAGACTTTCCCAGCACTTCAGACCCTTGGTTACTCATTCATTCATTCATTCATCCATTTTGTTTATTTATGTTTATTTATTTATTTATTTGCTTTTTGTGTCACACCCGGCGATGTTCAGTGGTTACTCCTGGCTCTGCACTCCAGAATTACTCCTGGCATTGCACAGGTGACCATATAGGATGCAGAGGATCAAACTGTGGTTGGCTGGTGCTAGGCAAAAGCCCTACCCACTGGACTATCACTCCAGTTATTATTCTCTAGTTGAAGGAGGTATTTATTTATTGCATTTGGGTCATACCCAGTAATACTTGGGGGACTGTTCCTGGCTCTGCATTCAGGAATCACTCTCGGTAGTGATTTGGGGTACCATAGGTTGTGCTGGGGATCAAATCAAACATGGCTACATCAGACCAAACAAGGCTAGTGCCGTACATCCTGTGCTGTATCTTTAACCCCCCCAAATTTTCACTGTAAACATTTTTGTTGGGGTCACATCTGGCTCAGTGCTCTGTGGTCACTGCCAGTTGTGCTTTGATGTTGATGATCAAACTGGGCCTCCAGCATGCGCTAGACCCCTTCAGCTGTCTCTCTAGCCCACACTAGGTATTCAGGTTGGTGGGTTTGGGGAGTAACTGCTCTAAGTAACCCCTCATCCTCAGTGTGTATAGGTACATTTTGCTACATTTTAAGGAGTCTAGTGTCTGCTGCTAGCAAAACTGGAGGTGGTAGTAATTTTCCTTCAAATGGATAAACATGATATCATTAAAATTTAAGTAGTTTACTCTTCAAAACAGACTGATGAGAAAATGAAATGATAAACCATTGATGAGGAGAAAGTATAAACAGTTGTATTATAAAGGGCTTTTACCTGGAATATATGAAGACCTAGTAAATTCAATACTTAGGTATACATTGTGTGAAATTAAAGGATAAAATATTCAATTTCATGGAGGCAGACTTGGGGGAGTGGGGAGGGAATCAGAGGACATTGGTGGTGGGAAATGGGCATTGGTGGAGGGATGGATGCTGGAACACTGTATGACTGAAACCCAATTGTATATCTCACAGTGGTATAATCACTTGACTTCCCGTAGATCATCAATTAGCTCGAGCGGGCACCAGTAACATCTCAATATGTTCTGTCACATGCGAGATAGCCCAAGGGCATATGCCCGCTCCAGGAAAATAAGAGCCTCAAACCATTCCATCAAGTCATGGGAATGAGGTCTATAATTGCTACTGGTATTTGGCATGTCAAATTTGACATGGGTAGCTTGCCAGGCTCTGCTCTGCAGGTGGAATAATCTTGTAGTCACCTCAAAACTCGAGCATTTATTGATGAACTGCGTGGCCGCTTGCGGCTCGCAAGCCAGGCTGTGATTAGCTCTTCTGCTGGATGGAGCTCTGACGAGAGGGGAGTCGGATGTGGAAAATGGCAGCCCTCATGGTGTGGGGGTTCCTCTGGCTTCTTGTGAGGCTCTGCTGGGGTGGCGGGTCAGGGCTAGAACCCACCATCCCTCCTGGATGCCTCGTGATCAGCTGGGCATAGGGAGAGCAAGTAGCAGCTCTGCCCGTGTGTGTGAGTCTCTGGATCGGCATACCTGGGCTGGGCTTGGAAAAACTGCTGCAGGGTGGGTCGGTGACGAGCTGGGCTGTGATCAACTCTTCTGCTGGGTGGAGTTCTGATGAGAGGGAGTCCGGGAATTTGGAAAATGGTGGCCCTCATGATGTGGGGTTCCTCTGGCTTCTTGTGAGGCTCTGTTGGGGTGGCAGGCCAGGGCTAGAACCCACCATCCCTCTCGGAAGCCTCGTGATCAGCTGGGCACAGGGAGAGCAAGTAGCAGCTCTGCCCTGTGTGTGAGAGTCTAGGCACAAAGACATCACTGTACCTGATGTCTTTTAGTATACCTGATACAGTGGTATAATAAATTTTTTAAAATAAAATATTCAGTTTTTCATTTGGTTATTATTTTACAGTATTGTGTGATTTAGGGATTTAGTTTCATACCTCTGAGTACTTGATAATCAATCAAGGTGCAAAAAGGCACAATCTCATCATTTTTACTGACAACCCAGCATTCCACTGAGTGTATGTGTGTGTGTTTGCATGTATGTGTGTGTGTATATATCTGTCCCATGATTTATCAATGTGCATTTAAGTTGTGGGGGTGTGGGTATCTGCCAAGGGCCAATTGGAATTTATGACATTCTTGGACCACACTATACAGGCAGATGGTCCTGGACAGTAAATGAGAAGCATCAGTGTTTGTCCTGGCATGGACCAGGGCCAGATCATATGACTCTGCAGGTCTTATAGGATCTGCGAACCAGATAGTCCCTGATGTAGGTGCCTTTCATATTGAGCTACTGTGAATAACACTATGAATGTCCTCTTCGTTCATTGTCCTTTGAATTTTTTAAAACTCCATCAAAGTAATGAACTCTTTCACAGGCATTTGTGAGTTTGACATTTCCTGTCTGTGGTGTGTTGTGATCTATTTGCCATTGGGATGTCATTGTGATTCTCAGGGGTAAAGGTTTATGCAAGGGGTGGCAGGGTGGAGTACAACTGAGTGTTTCCATGTGACTGGTTTCAGCAGAAAGTGAAAGGGCCTTTTTTGGGACCTAACCCTGGGGCTTCTGGTCTCAGAACTGCTCCAGCAGGGCAGGAAAGGGGAGGAATGAGGCCAAGAATTGAGAGGTCTCATTTGGTACTTCTGCCTGTGACTTTGCGGCCTCATTCTCCTCTCCTGTCGAAGGAAGGGGTTGAATTCTTGGTCCAGGGAAAAGTGATTTCTGAAACTCCCACATGCCTCAGTAGTTTTTAAAAGAAATGGAACAGAAAGCTGGTTGGAAGTTCAGAAAAGGTGTGGGTCATTGGGATTCATCTAGATCAGATGAATCATCTGGGTTCCTTTCGCTGTTTTTGCCCCTTGAATTTGTTGCAGAGAAGTTGCTAAGGAGGAAAAGATACACTTTGCCATCTGGTTGTGTGGGATGGCCAGACTCAGGTACAGAGAAGGGTCCGGAAAAGCTCTTCTGCCTCTTTGTGCCTTGGCTTCATCATCAGAGTTTAACAATAATAGGAAGGTTGTGAGGGGGCTGTTGGTTCATACAGGGAGCCTTAACTGTGCCAGTACTTGAGGCCTTCACATTGTTGGCCACGGTCATCGCATTTCTCTTGACTTAACTCTACAAGACTGTAGTTTACTTACTTTTGTTTGTTGTTTTCTTGGGCTACCCCTCAATGCTTGGTGTTAGTTACTCCTGGCAGGGCACAGGAGATCATATGGAATGCTAGGGAAAAAGCCTAGCTTGGCCACTTGCAAGACAAGTACCCTACCTGCTGTGCTGTTGCCCCTGTAGTTTACTCTTTTTACAAACTCTGTATCACTACTCCTAACAGCTCAATGTGGACTTTGCTCTGATCACAATTCCTAGAAAAACACTTGGTAGGTTTCCTCCCTCATCTCTGCTAATGCTTTGCCTCCCGCTAAATCATGAATTAAAAGTTAGGCAGGTGTCAGGGAATTCTGGGGTCCCCAAACAATACCGGGAAGCAGTTCCCTTCTACCGCCGAAGCTGGCGGGGGAATGGATGAAAACTCAGGAATCCCGCTCAGTTTTAAAAAGGGTTTGCTATCACAGGTTCAGATATTCAATCCAAGAACAGGAAAAACCCCAGACTCTGGGTTCCCAGCTGGGCCCCAGCCACCTGTAGGCCAAGATGGCTGCCACCATGTGTTGAAGCCCAACAGAGATCGGAGAGGACTGAGAGAAGCAAAAGCCAACGGAAGCCAAAATGGCAAAAAGGCCCCTTCTTTTCCTAGCTTCTTTTATAGACAGAAGCCCCTCCCCCCCAATCTTCCAGCCCAGCCCATCATGGATTGGGCTATGTAGAGATGGAGCCAGGTAAATGACCCTTGTGAAATGTAGATCTTTAGGTGGGCCTTTGGCTCAAGCTTCACAAAAGCCAGAGCTGATTTCCAGAGGCAAAAATCTTCCTAGCAGAGAGAGGGAGGGACCGCATCTCTGAACCAGAAAGTAGTTCAGAATGTAATTCGTAGGAAATGACATTAATACTTTTTACCATGAATATTTAGCTAGCAGATCCCAGATTCTGGATCCCACTAAGGTCCAAAATCCATCAGAATAATTCACTTTGGCATTACCTTTATTTATTTTTTTTAATTTTTTTTAATTTCTTTTTTTAAAATTTTTTTATTTTTACAGTTACAAAGATATAGAATTAAAAAGTTCATATTTGGGTTTTGGTCATACAGTGTTCCAGCACCCATCCCGTCACCAGTGCCCATCTCCAACCACCAGCGTCCCAGGTTCCCTCCCCTCTCCCCAGCCCTCCTCCATGGCAGGTTCTTTATTTCTTTCCCTTTCTCTCTCTTTCTCTTTTCCTTCCCCTCCAGACTATGGATTACAGAACATATATTAAAAGGTTGTCATGTGTATCCTTTTGCCTCTATTTAATGCTCAGTTCTAGGTTGGCATTAGTACCCTCGACAATTGTTAGCACCCTGTTCCATTTTCTGCCTTACCTAGCCTCTGACTCCCACACGTTTGGGATAATTTCCACCTTTGACAAGACCTCCTGATATATGTTTCTCTTGACCTTGGATATTGCTATCATAATATGTACATATATATTTATGCCATGCAAATAAATGCAGTCATTCTGTATCTGTCTCTCTCCTTCTGGCTAATTTCACTCCACATAATCTTCTCCATGTCCATCCATTTATAGGCAAATTTTATAACTTCATTTTTCCTAATATCTGCATAGTATTCCATTGTGTAGATGTACCAAAGCTTCTTTATCCAGTCGTCGATTTTCGGGCATTCTAGTTGGCATTACCTTTAGAGTCAGAAACACGTTAGTTAGTCTGGAGGTGCACTGGCATGTCTCTGAACTAGGAGAATTGATTACATTATGGTTGATTCAATATAGCCAAGTACTCTTGGGATATCTACATGTATGTCCCACACAGGGACCTGGGGAACAGAATATTGATCTGGGGCAAGTGAGATTCATGATTAAAATATTTATGCTGTATAAAATTATGGAAAATCCAGTTCTGCTCGAACTTCAATTGTGTCTGCTCTGGAGATTCCCCAAAGGCAAGGACCAGCTCTCCACATAAGCTAAGTATAGCTGGAGGTTAAGGCTCAGTAGGGCGTGTCACCCAACAGGCAGGGATTTGGCATGAGCATAGTACAGCAGGTAGGGCATTTGTCTTGCACGCAGCCATCCCTGGTTTGATCCCCAAAATCCTATAGGGTCCTCAAGCATCGCTATGAGTAATGAATGCCTGAGTGCAGAGCCAGGCATTCATTAGCCAGTGTGACCCAAAAAGCAACAAAAAAATTAACAAATTAAAAAAAAATAATGATGATGATGTTAGGCTGGGGGATGAAAAATGAAAAGACCATGGAAAAGTCTTGAATTCGTGGTCCTTATACTACTTTGCCCTCCTTCAACACCCTTCTGGGTATGCTCAGTGCAAGGACAAAGGGCACAGTTATTGTGCATGTGAGTCACCCCGTTCTGATGACAAGGTGTCAGAGAGCAGAGGCGCTCACAACCACTCCTTGATAATTGCACAGTCCTCCATATTCTTCATGCTCAGGGCTCCCTTAAGGAAATCACTTCCTTTTCACCAGATCAAAACTGTCCAATAAAACTAAATGTAATTCAGTCTCTGCTGATTTAAGCTCAGAAGTATATGCTTCTCTCTTTACATAATGTTAGTCTAGAGATAATGTTTCTTCACATTTAAAAATCATATGTCGGGGCCAGATAGATAATTTAGTCCAGTGGGTAAGGCACTTGTCTTATACCAACCCAGATTTGATCCCAGCATTCTGTATATTCCCTTGTGCCCTGCCAGGAGTAAGTCCTGAGCACCACCAGGTGTGGCCCCAAAGCAAAACAATAAAGTTAGAATAAAGAAAAAAAATCTTACGTAGTCACTTGTCCTTTTGATTTTGATTGAGGCAGAATAAATTTAAAATTATATGTGTCACCAAAGTTCCCTACAAGAGATTGCTACTACCTAAAAATCTGGAATCTAAAAGCCCATGTTTTCTAATTATAAAAGGGAAAGTATCAGCCAGTTGAAAGTGATCTATTTGGTTAAATGGTATATTGTTAAGAGGAGATGCATCCTTGAATTGAAGCTGTTGGATTGACATTACTAGGAAATTATAGTGGAAAAGGAAAGTAAGAAAAATAAGAATAATTATTCTCTCTCTAGTGTGTGTATGGGTGTGGGTGTTTGTAAAAATGCAGTTTGGCAGAGATTTTGTTTTCTCTATTCTATGGGATTTAGTGTTGAAAACCCAGATTTTGTTTTATTATATCATGAAAATACTGGAATTGGTTTTCCATGTTCTAACTCAAATAGGCATACTGCTTACTTCAGAGTAATTTGTTGCAAACTTGAGATGATAGAATCAAGTTCCCAGAGGTTAGATTAAATGAAGGTTAATTTTTTATATTTTATCAAATCTCTGGTTCACTTGTATCACTTGTTTTCCCGTTGTTCATCGATTTGCTCGAGCGAGCACCAGTAACATCTTCATATGTCCTGTCACATGCTAGTGTAGCCCAAGGGCATCTGCTCATTCTAGGAACAGGAAGAGCCTCAAACCATTCTTCAGGTCATGGGAATGAGATCTATAATTGTTACTGTTTTTTTGGTATATCAAATACGACACAGGTAGTTTGCCAGGCTCTGCCGTGTGGGTGGGATACTCTTTTAGTTGGCTCTCATCTCATGCATTTATTGATGAACCATGTGGCTGCAAAGCGGCCATGCAAGACAGGGAAACATCGGCTTTTCTATTGGGTGGAGCTCTGACGAGCTGTGGAGTCTGGATGTGGAAAATGGCGGCCCTCATGGTGTGGGGGTTCCTCTGGTTTCTTGCATGGCTCTGCTGGGATGGTGGGCCAGGGCTAGAACCCGCCTTCCCTCCTGGGTACCTCATGATCAGCTGGGCATAGGAAGAGCAGGTAGCAGCTCTGTCCCGTATATCTGAGTCTCTGGATATAATTCTATACATTGGCTTTTTGTTGTTGGTATTTTCCCTTTCCTGGTATTCAGTTGTTTCTCAGCCCCGAACCATGTTAAATAATAAAGGTTTAAATCTATATGACTTTGTAGTGAATTGGGAATTGGAGGAATTTAGACTATATCCAGTGGTGCTCAGGGGTCAAAGTTTTTGGACCTATCAGGCCAAATTTTTGGTTTGGTGGCCATACCTGGCTGTGCTCAGGTGTTATTCATGGCTCTGTGCCCAGAGATCACTCCTGGTGACTTGGGGGGACCATATGGAGTTCTAGGAATTGAACCCAAGTTGGCTGCATGAAAAACAAGCATCCTACCAGCTGTAATTTCTCTCCAATATTGTATTTTAATATTAATTTTTAAGTCAATACTTACATGAGAAAAATTAATTAAGTCAGTAATGAAAAATATAGTGACTATGAATTGGAATTCATATGTTTTGGTCAGAAAAAATATTGTGCGTGAATTTCTGAAGCCGAGCTAATGGGATAGAGAGATACTGTTATGGATAGCTAGGGGTCAAAGGCAGTAATAGGTGGTTCAGTGTCTATAGGGACATAAGCATGATACCATTTCAGCAGTAGTATTGCAGAGCACAGTGCACGGTGTCTATATCCCGCAGTCTGTAGGGACGGGGATGTGACTCAGGTGGTAGCGACATCCCTTGCATGTTTGAAGTCCTATTTTGACCCCTATCATTGCATGCCCCATCCTCTCCCACCCCAGAGCCTTCCACATTGACCCCAGTGGCCCCAAGTACCAACTGGGGGTTCACTAATGACTGGCAAAAAAGATAAGTGGAATAAATCAATGGCATATTAACTCAAAAAAATTGAGACTGCTTATGCCTTCATTCCTATTTGAAACCTCCTTCAGCCCATTTTTTTTAAAATTTAGTTTTGTTTTATTGCTTTTACTGTGTACTGTCAGGAGGCTATAAGGAAGAGAACAGTCCTGCATGGATAAATGACCTCCATTTTCCCTTCCAAAGACACTCTCCTTAAATTGTTTCTGTATAAATGTAAGCAGGTGATTGTTTTGCTTCCGTCATCTCTTTGTAAATTCTAAATCTGGTTTCTGTGAAACACGTAAAAAATTAGAAAATTTCGTGTTTTTAATTAATATAACAGAAGTCACAAGGCAAAATCCCTCACAATAGCACGTGAAATGTGAGATACTTTACACAATTTTAAAAAATAGGTGATGTGTTTATTTATTTTACTTATTTTTATTGAATCACAGTGAGATACACAGTTGCAAAATTGTTCGTGATTGGGTTTCAGTCATACACTGTTGCATCATCCATCCCTTCTCCAGTGTACTTCTCCCACCATCTATGTCCCCAATTTCTGCCTGCCTCTATGGCAGGCACTTTCTCTCTCTCTCTCTCTCTCTCTCTCTCTCTCTCTCTCTCTCTCTCCATCCTCCCCCTCTCCCCCTCTCTCTCACATACACATTCTCATTTATTCCTTGAAGCAAAAGTACTTCTTTTTATGAAGCAGTTTATTTGGGAAACATGGGTCAAGTAAGATGGGTTGTTTCATATCTGATGTCATTAATAGAGTTGCAGGGCAAATTTTTGCTTTGAAAAGTAAACTTATTTTTATGCAATGCAGATCTTATTTCCTAAAGGAGAGAGAGAGACAGAGAGACAGAGAGAGAAAGAGACCTGCATAGAGACAGGCTGAGGGATTTGGGGGAAGGGCAGGGAGGTGGTGGGATGAAACTGGGACAAACCCAGAATAATACTGTGAAAAAATACTTTGAAAGTTATTTTGTTATTTATAATGATCAGTCTAAGAGTGTTTTGGGAAGTGTCCTCACTTGATTTCTGGGGTGAGTTTGGCTCAGTTTTGTCAGAAATAAGTTGCAGATTTCAGGCATGCATCCCCCAGATTTGGCTAAGTGGCAGTGAAGACAGAGAGCAAGAACCTTGAAGAGCCACTACGAAATTAGCTTTTAGAGCAACTGAAATTAGAATTTATCATCTGAGAAAATATAATTTTTTACTTAAAATTTAAAATTTATAAGAAAGTTAGTTTGTGCTTCTAAGGAAAGGATTTAACCTACTCTCGCAAACTAAATAATCAAACAATGATACACTATTTTGGGTTAAAAATAGATAAAATAGGCATGCGGTCATTTAAACCAAACTCAAAGACTTAGTTGGTGAAGCTTTTAGATGAAAAAAAATTAAGAAAATGAGGGGCCAGAGCGATAGTGCAGCGGGTAGGACACTTACCTTGCATGCAGCCAATGTGGGCTCAATCTCCAGCATCCCATATGGTCCCCGAGCTCCACCAGGAGTAATTCTAAGCAAAAAAAACTAGGAGTAACCCCTGAGCATTGCCGGGTGTGACCCAAAAAGAATAAAAAAGAGCCATTTCAGAACTTTTTACTGAGTTGCTTGCTTTCAGTCACCACTTGGTAGGGAATGTCCTGGTCATTGAAAGTATGGTGCAGGTGACATTTTGTTGTTACAGCTTGGTAAGCTATAATATTAGGGATCACAAAGCATTTTCATTTCCTTGATTTCTGTTTTACCTTTCAGGAATAGACCAGGCTCAGTTCTGCTTCATCAGTTGATTTCTAAAACTGTATCTCTGCTTACGTTATCATATTTTCTAGCAAGGCATCTCTATACATTCAGCCTGTGAGCAGATATGGGTTAATGTCTCAGGGTTTGTTTTGTATCAAGATGGAGAATAATGAAAGATGTGGTGTATAGTATCACTTATTTCCCTACTGCCCTCTGACTGGGCTGGTTTTACTGAGCAAGTTACTGACATTTGTTGTATGTCATTTATACAAGAAACCCTTCAAAATTGCTTCATTCTCTTTTTCTGGCTTAGATTTCCAGGTCCCCGCCTGCCAACAGTGCAGCATCTTCCTATGGTCCATACCCACCCTCCACACAGCCATCTTATCCAAGTCCAGCGTCTACATCATCCGTCACCCAGCTGGGAAGTCAGCTTGGTGCCATGCACATCAACAGCTTTGGTAATAGATCCATCCTAACCTAACTGCCTTGTATCCTAAGAATTTTAGTGAGAAAGGGCATTTTCATTTCAAGATAGACGTAACTCTGGCACATGACACTGAAGTTATTTTGGTGGCCATTTTTATGTACATACATAAGATATATATATATATATACACATATATATATGCATTTATTATGTATATAGACTATAATGAACTATCTCCCCCCATCATATTATTATTTCAAGAAAATTGACAGGGCTCCTCAAAGGAAAATGGAAAATTCAGTATGTTCAATAAAACTAGAAACATGTGGAACCAAAAATACTGACTTTATAAATAGACTGTAAAACAATGCAATTATTGGCAGAAATCTGAAGGTACTTTTGACCTTGTCTTATTGGTCCTAGGGCCCCCAACTTAAAATAGTATAATGATAATCATGCTAATAATACTCATTGTTTTACAGTGCATTTTGATTCTGTACTTAGATCAGGGGAAGAATAGAAGTTCAGATAACGTAAGGCAGAAAAGAGAATAGTAGGATTGAGAACAGTCATAGTACTGAGCTTTAACATCAATGGAAATGCTGTATTGTTCTTGGGACTGTAGGAAATCACCCTACAGTCACCTGTTTATATTGATGATGAGAATGTTTCTATTACATTTGTTCCTTTCTCAGAAGTTTCAGTGATAAAGCATTCAGAAGCTTTCCTGTTTCTTACTCATTTCAAAATGATCTTCTCCAGTGAAGCTACTGAACTTGACAAAATTGAGAGAAAAAAAAATCTGGTTTTAGGGCTCCTTCCAATATGATTGGAAACTGCTCCGGGCCTGTGCCTTCTCCTGCTTGTTTTTACATGGTTTTCAAAACCTGTTTACTCAAGTCAAGCACAGGGAACTGATACCTTAAACACATGTATCTAATTTTCTAAACTTTTTAGTACCAGACACAGTTCCCTCATAATGGTATGCATCATCAAACATTAATGCAATAGAGTTGAAATTTATCCTTTAAAGTTTCTAACATTTTCACTATTTCTTTTCTCTAATTTTAAGTTCTGCAGTTGAATAAAATGCCCCCAGTAGCACTGGCATTAGTTTCTGTTTGAAGACCTCTGATGGCAGAGAATTTGAGTTGAAAGGGTCCTCTGTCAGTTAAACTAGTATCCCTTGCTGTGACCTCTGATAGGAGTCAGAGTGCTGAGGATGTGTGGTCAGGATTTCTGCTCTTCTTTCTCACACAGGTTCGGGCATGGCATCCCCTGGCCAGGGGACCCCTGGCGCTCTGTCAGGAGCATCATTCCCGGCCCACCACGACCTCCCCAGCCATCCATTCTACAGCCGGGATCTCAGGTTCTCCCACCACCACCCTCTGCCATCAATGGCCCTGGGGCCATGCCGTTGCCTCCAGCTGCACACAGACAGGACGGACTCTCTGGGCCCGCTCCTCCTGGCGCCCAGTACCAGCCCCCGCCTCTTCCAGGACAGACTCTGGGCCCTGGATATCCTCCACAGCAGGGTAAGGGCGAGGCTCCAGGGAACTCCTGGGTATCTGGGGTTCCTGAAGGATGCCCAGTGAGAATCCAGAGTGGTCCGTGTGTTCCTTGGGCATTTATCAGTTATGTCTTTTAAAAAAGCTATTGCATCACTACAAATACAAAGTTGCAAAGTTATTCTTGATTGAGTTTCAGTCATAAAGTGTTCTCGCACTCTTCTTGTCACCAGTGTCCCCTCACCTCCACCAGTTTCCCTTCCATTCCCCAGGTGCCTGCTTCTATGTCAGACACTTTGTTGTTGTTGTGCTCTTTTCTGTTTTCCTTTAGGCACTGTGCTCTGCAGTACTGCTGCTAAAACGGTATCGTGCATATCATGTTGCCTCCTTTCAGCACCTACTTCTCATCTAGAGTGACCACTTCCTCCTGTCATTCTTGTAGTGGTCCCTTCTTTGTCCTCACCCCCACTTCCTGCTGTAGCAAGCTTCCTACTAAGGACCAGTTCTCCCGGGCTTCTGTTTCTTATCACTTGCTTTTAAAAAAAATGGTCATGGGGGATAACCCATGTGGGGGTCGGGGTTGTGACTCAGCAGTAGATCATGTGTCTTATATGTGTGAGGCCTTGGGTTTGATCCATATTCTTGCAGAAAAAAGGAATAGTAGTTGTTGTTTTGGGGCTACCCTTGGTGGCAGTGCTCAGGAACTGTTCACAGCTGTCCTCAAGAGTGCTTCCTTCTGTACTTGAAGCTCTGCTGTATGAAGGCAATACCTTAACCCCTCTACTATCTCCTTGGCCAAAGAATGGTAGTTAAAGGATAGTGATACAAGTTCAAAGAAAGGAAGAAAGGAGGGTAGGCACACTGAAGCCCGTCCCAACTTAATAAGACGGAGGAAGCAACTTATTTGACTGAATAACAAAAAAAAAAACCTCAGTGTCAGAAAGATAAACAGGTGGAGTTTGAAATGACAGCCATTTCTTCTTTTCTTCCCCCAAGCAGGTAACTTTGGCCCACAGATGCCTGGGGCACAGCTTTCCTACCCAGGGGGCTTCCCTGGGGGTCCTGCACAGATGGCTGGTCCACCACAGCCTCCCAAGAAGCTGGATCCTGATCTAATCCCCAGCCCAGTAAGTACACTCCCCTCCTGCGGTCTCCCTCACAAAGCACCTTTCTTCATGCTTTGTCCTCCAAAATCCTTCTGTGTGTTGTCAAAACATAGCACCCGCCAGGTGGATAAGGTCTGCTCCCTTCCATCTGTGTTTGGACTTCAGAGGGTCTAACTGAGACAAGCAACCTGTGGTTATTTCTTTTGGGTTTCATATACAGTTGATGGTATTTATTGATACTTGTATTGGCATACATTGGCAATATTTGTGATAGTGAACCAGTACCTAGTTTATGTTCTTTGTAGTCATGCTGCTTTTTTTTTTTTTTTTTTTTTTGCTTTTTGGGTCACACCGGCGATGCTCAGGGGTTACTCCTGGCTCTGCACTCAGGAATCACTCCTGGCATTGCTCGGGGGACCATATGGGATGCCGGGATCGAACCCAGGCCGGCACGGGCCAGCCGCGTGCAAGGCAAACGCCCTACCCGCTGGGCTATCGCTCCGGCCCATGCTGCTTTTTTTTGTATCTAGTCCACCCTTTTTCAGTCAGGTATAGACACCCCTCAGTGCCAAGAACTGGATTACACCTCGCACTCTGAATGCTGGAGGCCAGGGTTCAGTCCTCAGGAAATCAAACAATCCCTGAGTACCACCAAGGGAAAAAAAAAAACAGCCCAACCCTCAGCACTGCTTGATGTGGCCCCAGAACCAAGATCCCCATAGAGAATGCTGGTACCAAATATTTTATCCCTTTGAGTATTAAGGAGACTTTTTTTTGAAAGAACTAAACCTTAGTTCTTCTCACAGTGGCTTTCCCCTAGAGGATCGCTTTTTCCCCTTTTTGGGTCACACCCGGTAACGCTCAGGGGTTACTCCTGGCTCTGAACTCAGGAATTACTCCTGGCGGTGCTCAGGGGACCATATGAGATGCCGGGATTGAACCCGGGCCGGCACAGGCCGGCCATCTGCAAGGCGAACGCCCTACCCGCTGGGCTATCGCTCCGGCCCCATGCACTGAATCTGCTGCTCCGTGTAGCCAGCGACCCCACTCACCTTCATGCCCAGCTGCAGTATCAGTTCTCACTTAAGTTACCTGTGGGATGCAGCAGTCTTGCTCCCTAACGTGTGGCTCCATATGCCCCTTGTCATCCTGAATTGAGTGTGAAGGGGCACGCCTCTTAAGAACATGTTTGCTCTGGCCAGAAGGAGAAAAGGAAGAGACCTGGCCACACAGTGCCACAACGTCCACACATGTCACAGCCACTCCGACTCTGGGGTGAGGACACACTCCTCTCTCAAGAGGAGCCGTGAATCTTACAGCACAGAGCAAGGTGGGGAGCATCCTCTGGGATAATAACGTTAACTCAGCTGACTTTAGTGTTGGCACAGTTCTACAAACACAGTGGGAGGAGAAATAGAGCTCAGAGTACAGTGTGCTGCTGCCTTAGCTACCTTGGATAGCGTAACAAACCACCACCAAACTTGGCAGCTTGCGATGGCTATGCAGGGCTGTTCTGTTAATCTGGACCAGACCTCACTAACTTAAGCTTTGCCTTCCAGCTAACCCCACAGGCAAAGGCAAAGCTTAAGTTAGTGACGTCTGGTTTTGGACAGTGTATTTATTTCCTAAAGCAGCAGTGACCAATTTCCAACCCACTGGGGGCTTGAAACAAAAGAAGTTTCTTCCCTTCCTTGTTTTATGTCAGGCACACAGCACATCCTGCCTCAGGGTCTTTGCACTTGACATTTCCTCTGCCTGGATCCATTTCCCTCCGTGTACTCAGGACATGGTTGATTTTCTCATTTTTTTCATGTCTTCAGAGCCAACCCCCATCTCTGGGGCACTCTATCTGCCCTCCCTGGTCACTCAGCACTCGCATCTACCTGGTGTGGAACACATCCAGTCTGAACGTGTATTTAATACCCCACTTTCACTCCGGACTGTCATCAGAGGTTTCACACACACACCTATATATATATAGGTGTGTGGAACACCTATATATATATATACATATAGATATACATATACATATAGATAGATACATATATCTATCTATATGTATATGTGTATATATATATACACCACATATACATATAGATATATATAGATATATAAAGATATAACATATTTGTTTTTAATTACTAGAATTGTTTTTTTTTCCTTCTCTGTATAGTATTTCAACCAAGAGGGGGATTAATCCTGAGATGTAATTACCACCTCAGATATTGATTTCTGAGGCAGAGATTTTTTTAAATTATAAATGAATAGTTTAAAAAAGTAAACTTTTGTACACATAGCCTATTTAAATACTGAAAACAATGTATATCCAATAATATGATGTTTCCCTCACTTTCATAGTGGCATTTCATTGATTGGAATAATCATAGGTCAGTAATATAAAAATTACTCTGATTTTTTAATGAATTCAATTTTGTTGAAATATAGATTGCTTTTCCTTTCCATTTCTTATTTGAGTTGTGTATTAGACATTTATGCTTGGAGTAGATTCTGTTTCTTTTTTTTTCTTTTTTTGGGTCACACCTGGCTATGCTCAGTGGTTTCTCCTGACTCTGCACTCAGGAATTACTCCTGGTGGTGCTCGGGGGACCATATGGGATGCCAGGAATCAAACCCGGGTCGGCATGGGCCAGCCGCCTGCAAGGCAAACGCCCTACCCGCTGGACTATCGCTCCGGCCCCTAGATTCTGTATCTTTATAAGAATTCATGACCTAAGAAAATAGAATATATAGATTCTTATACTCCTTTAAGACAATCAGATCACTGTCCTCTTGAGCCTGACTATAGTCAGAGGGGAGAGGCTCATGGATAAGGTCATATTGCCAAATGTAGGGGATGGACTGGTTATATTATTATTTTCTTTAGGAATATAAAGAAATTGTGTGCTATTTAATGTTCCAGTGTGTCTAATTTCTAAATTCTTCACGCCCTTTTCTTTGGTGGTGCTGGGATGGCACGCAGGACCTCACACATGCAATTTTCCCACTGAGCCACGTTCCCAGTTCTTTTAAAAACAAATGAAAAACCTTCCCTGCTATCTCTTTTGAGAGCAGGGAGAAAATAAAATGGAAGAGGAATTTTGTTATCAGAATTCCTTCAGGTTTTCTGAACTGCTAAATGTTACTTGTTATTTTCATCCCTAGGAAATTATAGCAGAAAGGCCTTTTTTTAAGAAGTACTGTAGTTTAGGTAACATGGGTGCAATCACATTGACATTTAGTTTTGATGTATACAAAGTTGCTGTACCTTCATCAAAGTACACAAGCCCCTCCACCACTACCCTTATGTCATTTCTAGTCCTCGTCTTCCTCTCCACCACATGCTTCCCCACTCATTGCATTGTAAGCTCCATTTTGTATTCTGAGGCCAAGGGTTTGACATCACTTGACACTCTTTAATTTTCTTGTTTTATTTTTCTATGTATCTCACATGTTTGAGATCTTCTGGAGTTTGAGGAAGACAAGTATTTATCTCTTTATTCTTCATTGGTAATGTTTCAGTAGAGGAATAGAAGATGTTTTCAAGGGGCCGAATTGACAGTCAGTAGGTAGGGTACTTGTACGCAGCTGACGTGAGTTTAATCCCCAGCATCCTATCAGGTCCCCCCCAAGCACCACCAGGCGTGATCTCTGAAGGCAGAGCCAGGAGTAAGTCCTGAGCACTGCTGGCTGTGCCCCCAAAACCAAAAATAAATAAATAAATAAATAAATAAATAAATAAATAAATAAACAAATAAAAAGTTGTTTTCAAATTTGGCAACGGAATATAGTGACATGAGTACCACATTCCTTCTAATTTTTATACAGTGTATAAGACCAAGAGGAAATAAACCTCAAAGACAGTGAGGGCCTTGAAAGACCAGAGGGGCCTGGGAGTGAAAGACTTGTTAGAGTATATATTGTAAATCATTTCCTCTGAATATAATCCTTTTTGGTCTTTAAGAATTTTCTTTAAGGGGCTGTAGAGATAGTAAAGTGGGTAGGGCACTTGCCTTGCATGAAGCCAACCTAGGTTCAATTCCTGGACTCCCATGTAGTCCCCAGAACACTGCCAGGAGTAATTCCTGAGTGTAGAGCCAGGGAGTAAGTCCTGAGTATTGCCAAATATGACCCAAAATCATACAAAAAAATCTTTTCCTTAATTGCATAGAATATTTTCTCTAAGGAAGTTGTTTTTAATATCATTTACTAATGGAATATATTTTTAAGAATATTTTAATTAAGGCACCGTGATTTACAAAGCTATTAATAGTTGAATTTCAGGCATAAAAAGTTGCAGCACGAATTCCACCACCAGTGTCAACTCCCCTCAAGCAGTAACCCCAGGTTCCCTCCCGCCTCAAACCCTGCCTCCTTTACAAGCACATTTTCAAATTTAGTTGTAGTTTGGATCTCCTGCTTTCAGTGTTGTTGGCTCTGTGGTTTTTGTATAGAGATGTCACACCTCTACCTCTGATGTGCCCAAACTCCTGACCCCTGACCCCGTTATTTCCTGTCACTTCTTTCCCTCTCAATGTTTCTTTTTGCTGTGCTCCTCCTTCCTTTATCCTGTGGTCACAGATGATCTTTTTTTAAAATGCTAGCGCATAGTCTCAATGAATAATGTTCTCTGAGGGGTCCACCTGGAGCTTAGAGAATTATAGTATAGAATTTGAAGTCTACTGGTCTGAAAAGTTGTGAAAATAAATTGGAGTGGAGCTAAAAACAGGTCCCAGTAGTTCTCTGAGAATTTGCTCAGAAATGAACATTGAGGGGATAGAAAATGCTATTTTCGGGTTGTGGATGAGAGAGAAGGAGAAAGGAGAGGGTGTTGGGCCTAGTCCTAGCAGGCTTTAACCTGCTCTTTTGTCTCCTTTGTCAGATCCAGGTGATCGAGAATGACAGAGCTGCCAAAGGGGGACAAGTATATGCCACCAACACCAGAGGGCAGGTGCCCCCTGGTCACCACAGATTGTGTGATACAGGACCAAGGTATTGTTTTCAGTCACTAACTGTCTTAAGGTGTTAAAACTTCACTCTTACTTGTTTTAATTGGGTCTGGGGGCCTCTCCTGGCAATCCTCAGCCAAGCGGACTGGCAGAGTTTATGCCAAGATTAAGAGTCCAAGGATGCAGTGCTTGGACCCTGAGGGTTGGGATTCCCCTGACCATCCTAGCAGTGCTCAGGGTCCTCTAGTGCTGCACCCAGCAGTGCTCATGGGACCCTGGTACTGAGGATCAAACTGTGGTTTACCCATAACTGTGCTCTCTATACTATCACTATTTTTCAAACTAAATGCATAGTTACCCTTTAGTCATGTTACCAGTGACAGTGACAGTGTCACCTATATAGGTGACAGTGGGGACCGCTTCTCTTCATCACCCCAGCCAACTGAGCTCTGTTCTCTGCTTATGGCAATCTAGAGAGATACAGTGTAATGTGTTCATTCAAGAAAATTCTCTCTCTATCCCTGGCATCCTATAGGGCCCCCCTAGCACCGCCAAGAGTAATTCCTGAGTGCAGAGCTGGGAGTAAACCCTGAGCATCACTGGGTGTGACCCCCTCCCCCAAAAAAAACAAAAAAAGAAGAAAATTTTTTAATTCCTGAAAAGTATCTATCCCCTACTTTGGTTTAACTTTTTTTACTACATTGGAAACCTGTCAGGCTTTCTGGGAAGTGTTTTCCCATTAGGCTCTTTAAGCCATTTTGGATTAAGTTTTCTCACTTTGCAGTGAGGGCAAAGAGCCTGAGTTTTGCCTCTCCTGGCTCTTTTCTCTTGTGTTGATAGATCCATTCCTGGGCCATGATGCAGGGGTTAAGCGCTGTCCTTGCATGCAACCAACCCCAGTTTAATTCCAGGTACTGCCTATGGTATCCTGATCACTTCCCAGCACCACCAGGGATTACTGCTGAACTCAGAGCTATGAGTAATCCCTAAGCATCCCTGTATTTGGCAACCACCCTGAAACCACCTGAAAATAATAAAAATAACAAAATTAATATTCATTTCTGTATGGACATGTTTCATCTTTATAGGAACATGTTCTGTTTTTTAAATGACAACCCAAAATATATTTGAAGTCTGATATATTGTAGCATGATGAAATTTGAAGTTTCTGATCTGAATGCCATTTTAATGAGTCACTCCTCAGTCCAAGAATATGGTTAATTCATACCGTGAGTGGCCAAGCATATGTTTTGTCCCCTTTCAGAGCTATCAAACTTGTTACATTCTAGTTAATAGAATCCTGTTGGGATTCTCTCTTCTCTAAGATCATTGTTTTCCAAATTGCCTCGCCCTGGGGGTCTTGTTTTCCAAATTGCCTCATACAGCCATTCTAGGAGGTATTAGGCTGTTCAGGGGACAGTGATAGCCTCAGGGGCATTTGGGAGATGCTTCCTGTTTGTTTCCAAGAAGGTATATTTCCCAGGGCAGGGGGAGGGACACTGAATGGTCAGTTTTCTAGAAAGGAGTATAGGCCAAATAACTCTGGGGACCTGTGGTTGACCCCAGCTAAGTGAGGGAAGGTGCTAGGTTTGTACCTAGTTTCATAGCTCCCGTCTGTCCACATGCTGCCAACATGGAAAGGACTTTCTTCAGCCCATCTTCAGCCCTAGGCCCTGAGTCCTGTATCACACATTGCTTCATTGGCTTCCTGGCAGGACATTTGTGGAAACGGATTCCTGATCACCACCCGCACACTCTCTGCACTTCAAACCTCCCATCCTCTGCCTCATATTCCCTGCCATGCAACAATGACAAACTTTTCTAGAGCTGGCCTTGTCTTTTGCACTGGCGGAGGCAAAAGCAAGGCCGGGCTTGACTGTAGAGTGAGGGTGAGAGAACCTGAGCTTCAGGCTGTTCCTTCAGACTGTGTCAGGAATCTGGCCGCTGGTCGCCATCTGCCCTGCTCTCAGCTGAGTCCTTGTCGCCACCATGTCTCGCCAGTTTGCCGCACAGCCTTTGTAGTGTCCCAGAGCCAGGGGTCAGCTCCCCAAGGCCCCCCAGATTTAAAAGTTAAGTTTTAATAAGTATGCAAAAGTGTTTATGCTTGCATGTTTTAGGGAGCTCTGTTATAAAATAGCAACCATTCATAGGAGAGATTTTTCTTAAGTGGATTTTCAGCCCAGCCTTTCGAATGTTTCAGGCAATGCCAGTCCCCGGTACATCCGTTGTACAACATACTGCTTCCCCTGCACGTCGGACATGGCCAAGCAAGCTCAGATTCCACTAGCCGCTGTCATCAAACCCTTTGCCACGGTTCCATCCAATGAGGTAGGAACAACCAAAAGAAATGGCTCAGTGTTTCACCAGATCCAAAAATTCTTCTTAAGCGTCATTATTTTCTTAAACATCTTTCTGTATTTTTATCAGAAAACTGGAGTATACTTTTACAAAATGCAAAAATATATAGTCATGCAGAGTGGAAACTGTGTTTGGCATATTACACCTGACACTGATGGAGGCAGTCACCTTTTGACCCCTTGTCATGAGGCACATGAATAAAAAATATGGGATGAAATATATGGAAAGTCATGTTGTGGTGAGGACCAAGCCCTGTCAGGGAGGTCACGGCCGTGACGTCCCTAGATGGAAGGGATGATAGAAGGTGATATAACCTGAACACATTTAAAAGGGCCAATGAATAACGTCACATTCATGTGCATTATCATGCCCCTCATTGATAATTGTTAATATTCTGTCATATTTAGTTAGGGTCATGTTCTGAGAATTGAAACTTCACGAGTACATATCACATCTCCTTGAATCAGCCTTTATTCTCCCTCCCACCCCTTCTGGGGCAAACACTATAAGGAATTTGTTCTGTATCCCTTCTCTACCCAGTTTTACACATAGATCTCATGCCCAGATATCCCCAGCAATGTATCAGTCAATGCACGATCTCTCTGGCCCCAGGAATCAATTCCTTTTAGAGAAGCAGGCCAGGCTGTGTGTGCAGGAGGCCTGGCTTCAAGTCCCCTCATGGCCTGGTTCTCTGAGCACTTCCAGGAGCAACCCCCAAATAGAGCAGGGAGTGTGGGTACCAACAGGTGTATTCACCCCCCAAAAGTAATACTTAAGTATTCAAAAGAGAAAAGAATATGCAATCCAAAATGTTTCTCTTTTCACTCCCACTTTCCACTTTTTACAACCAGTGCCTCTTAGGTATGATTCCTTCTAAAAATGAAGTACAAATATATCAGTATATAAGTACCATCTTTCACAGGTTGCTGATGAGTAATTGTTCGACTCTTTTCCTCTCCAGTTAATGTATCTATGTCCCAGCCATGTGGAATATAGATACATAGTCATCTATTGTGACTTCTCTTGCTTTTGTTCTTTTAAGTATAGGGTAACACTGACTTGCAAAACTATCTGTTAGTACGTGTCAGGGCA